>JARYZH020000608.1:40461-110408 GCA_030021035.2 Notholithocarpus densiflorus
CTTTAGAGGAAAGGATCAGAAGCCTGGAACTTGAAAATCGTCAGTATTTCCTCTCTTTTCCACAAGTCAAAAAGGAAATACTGAAGGTGGCTCCTCTAGAGGTGGATCTTGGGAATCCTAACCCAGGCGGACTCGAAGTCCCAATGATGTATGACTCGTATTTTTATTTTTCTACAAAACAAGAGGAAATTCTCCTTAGACAATCTTGTATTAGATTTCATGTTTAGCTCTTTGCCCCACGGAATTGCCTTGGCTTGATGAATGGCTCTTAATCCGGTAGAATTGTGCTTCCGGTTAAGGTGGATCTTGTGGAAGAAGGCATGTGGATGATTGGAGGCTTTCAATCGTTGGCTCGTACTCAATCCTCCCAATATGTGCTCATTGATGCGAGTTGGGTATGCCAGCCGGTAGGTCCAGTATCCTCCTCCGTGCGGTCAAAACTGCTTTGTTAAACTAGAGCCACCTGCTCGCCAGCCGAAACAATCTCGTCATCAAAAGAATCGTCCCCCTGGGACATGGCATACATGGGGGCCTTCCCCCAATCTCCCCTAGAGCCAGCTCTTTGGGACATAATCTACAAGACAACAAGCAATTCACACATTAGTGGTGAGCCCATGAGTTAAAAGGCAGTGCAGATGAACTAACTCTTTTCCTCAACATGTTATGCCGGTCTATGTCAAGCATATGATTTCACAAAAAAAGTAGACTATTGCACACATTTCATAGCGGGTGAACTAGCAGCAAGCTTCTTTAGGCTCTTATTCTACAGCGGGTGAACTAGCGGTAAGCGTCTCTAGGCTCGTATCCTACAATGGGTGAACCAGCGGCAAGCGCCTCTGGACTCACATTTCATAGCTGGTAAACTAGCGGTAAGCGTCTCTGGCTCGTATCCTACAGTGGGTGAACCAGCGACAAGCGTCTCTAGACTCATATTTCATAGCGGGTGAACTACCGGCAAACGTCTCTAGGCTCGTATCCTACAGTGGTTGAACCGGAGGAAAGCGTCTCTGGACTTACATTTCATAGCAGGTGAACTAGTAGCAAAAGTCTCTAGGCTCATATTCTACAGTGGGTGAACCAGCAGCAAGTGTCTCTAGACTCACATTTCATAGCAGGTGAACTAGTGGCAAGCTTCTCTAGGCTCGTATCCTACAGTGGGTGAACTAGCGGAAAGCGTCTCTGGACTCACATTTCATAGCGGGTGAACTAGCGGCAAGTGTCTTTAGGCTCGTATCCTACCGCAGGTGAACCAGCTGCAAGCGTCTCTGGACTCGTATCCTAGAGTGGGTGAACCAGCGGCAAGCGTATCTGCACTCACATTTCATAGCTGGTGAACTAGCGGCAAGCGTCTCTGGCTCATATCCTACAGTGGGTGAACCAGCGGCAAGCTTATCTGGACTCACATTTCGTAGCGGGTGAACTAGCGGCAAGCATCTCTAGGCTCATATCCTACGGCGGGTGAACCAAGGGCAAGCATCTCTGGACTCGTATCTTAAAGTGGGTGAACCAGCGGCAAGTGTCTTTGGACTCACATTTCATCAGGTGAACTAGCGACAATTGTCTCTAGGCTCATATTCTACAAAGGGTGAACCAACAGCAAGTGTCTCTGGACTCACATTTCATACCGGGTGAACTAGCAGCAAGCGTCTCTAGGCTTGTATTCTACAGTGGATGAAGCGACAACAAGCGTCCTCGAACTTACAGTCTACAGTGGGTGAACTAGCGACATGCGTCCCTGAGCTCACCCTTATTTAAGAGTCTCCAAAATCCCTAATCTACAGTAAGTAAGCTAGCGGCTGCACCTAATGCTCACATTTCCATTATTCACGACTGTCAGGTAAGTCCCCTTACCCATATCCCGCATTTATTTTCAAAATTTAAATTCCCGCATATTCACGCACTCATATATATAAAAAAAAATATACGCATATTTTCCTAAGATAGCATGGCATAAATCATGGCAAAAATATATGATTTTGAAAATTGCTAAGCTAGTACTGCTACTAACATTTTGTAGAAAAAATAAGAGAAGGAGGAAAAACATACACTGACCTCAAGTGCAGAAAAGACAAAAGCAGCTGTAGCAGATCAGGCTAAGTAGGTAAAGTCCGGTCTTGATCCATGAATAGTCTCTGCACACAAATCCAAGGAGCAACAAAATTTGAAATCCAACACCTCTTATTGCACCCAAGATATCAGATTAAGAAGGGGTAGCTATTTATACCATATTTTGTCCGCCACGATTTGCGTGCTAGACCTCGAAAAATTCAAAACTATCATTTTCTCTCCATGAGTCCTCAAGAGCATCCAGAACGACGTGGCGTAACCCATTCGGGCACCGGAGCACCCAAAGTGCCTTTTTTAGTTAAAATGACCAAAATGCCCCTGGTCAACCTAGGGTTTGACTAAAGGTCAAACAAGGTCAAAATCTACACAAATTAATACCTTTCATAGTTTTTCATCAAACCCGAGATTCATGGAGATTTTTAGCCACTTTGACCATGTTTGACCAAGTTTGACCTGAAGTTAACTTTAGGTCGGCCCAAAAACTCTAATTTTGATCCAGCCGTCGAAACAGGTTGAAACTGTTAGGATTAGTGCTCTTAAATCCTATTATATGATGCTATATATGATATTAAGTATGATATTATGTATGACTTAATATTGTGTTTAATAAAGTTGTTTTATTATTATCTGAAATAATGGTAACATGAATATTCAGGCATTATCATATAGTCCATGAGATGCATAGTATGTGATTTATGTAATTTAGTCACAGAAGACATAAGTCATAAGTTCTTTGTAAACTCAGAATTTTAGTTCGTAGTTGGTGATGAAATTGGGCATTTCATCTGCGAAGACTATAACATATCAACTAAGATGATTTGTCTTGATCATGGAAGTGGAGACTTCTAGTTGGTATGTTGATATGTTTTAAGAGTTAAGACATATTGAATTGGACCGCTGTGAGATTTATTATTCTCCGAAGGACTGTCAATTGAATAATAAATCTCACGACTTCTATTTGCATTAACTCTTAATCCTGAGAGAATAATGGACTTGATCATGAAGTGTAGATTGCTTTGATATATCAGGAGTGAGATCTAAAGTAATGGTCAAAACCTCAATATGTTGGGCAGCCACATTTTGTGTTGATGGAACATATATTCTCAAGATGGAATTCATAGTCTCTTGACGGAGATAAAAAATTTTCCCTTGAGATAAGTTTAATGGGTTTGTTATTCAGAGAGTTAGGCCTAACCACTTTAGTAAGACTAAAGTATATATTCATGAAATTGGATTTCATAAATATATGGTGAATAACATAAAAGGATTAAACCGAGTACTCAAGGATTAAGATGTAGTAATCTCCAAAGTGGCAGTCTACATTTATGACTTTGTATTACTACAAATATTTTATGAAGGGGTTGCATGTACAATAAAGTCTTGGGATATAATTTATAGATAAGGCCTAGAGTACAACTATATTTATATAGTGGTATTAAATACAGTTAATGGTAACTTTAGACTTGTCAAGAGTTGACAGAAAAGCCCAAGGCCCATTAGAGCTAGTGTCTTATTGGTCCCTTTTGGTCCCACTCCAAGCCACATACTAGAGCCCAATTGGAAAGGCCCAAAAGATTAGCCTAATTAGATAATCAGTTATAAGGAGAGAAACATACAAATTTTTTGAGACTAACAACAAGCATGAAATGGTGTATGTGAGTGTTGGACACTCTTGAATTCTCTCTTGAACAAATTCACATAACTGATTGAGAGACCACACATCTTGGCGTTAGTGGAATTGGAGTGAAGATTAAAAGTATTCCCAAGTGCTTACAATCTTTGTTTTGAAATTTACCATACCAAGGTACACTCTCTTGTTCTTGAATTCTGAAATTTACATAGTGCATGCTATCAATTGCGAATGAAATAGATCCGTTAATTTTCCGCTGCGTATATGCATATTTCCATCAAATGGTATCAGAGCAGTCTTCAATTTCGAATTGTATAACATGTTTTGTTAGTTTTGGAATTAGAGATTATAGTTTCATGTTGTTAGAAGATTATGTATTTAATTTTATGCATGGTTGTTAAAACTATGTTTTGATAAAAACTGATATTGATGTTATGATGTTGTTTAAATTTGAATTTAAGTATGTTAAATTGAACTTTAAGGCTATAGCATCAATGGAATTCAATTTTGATATCATTCTCTGTCTATCATGTTCATATGATGCTTGTTTATTCAAGAAAAACTGTAGAAAACTGCCTTAGAAAAATTCTGGAAAATCACTTTCGATCGATCGAGTGAAACAGTGATCAGACTTTTTAAATAGATTGATTTTCGATTGCTAGTCGATCGATCGAATTTGTTTTTCGATCGATCGAGAGGCAATCGAGTATCGATCAAAGAAGTCAGGTGGTCAAGTTCAAATTTCTTAATTTTTTTGATCGATCGAGGGGCACATTCGATCAATCGAAAGAAGGAAAATCAGAATTTTTTCTAAGTGTTTTCACATGTAAGAGGAGTAAGGCTATGTGTAATTAGATTATGCATGTTTACTAATTTAAAAAAAAAAAAAAAAAAAAAAAAAAAAAAAAAAAAAAAAAAAAAAAACCTTTAATTTTAAAACATCTAGTGGGAGAGAGATACAAGGGTTGGTTCTCACGGCCTCCATTGTCGGTTTATAGTAGTGTGATTAAGCACCTCGCCTTGGCGTATATGCCTTGCTCCCTTCGGAGGGTGTTTAATTCATGGTACTACAGGTTAAACTTCTTAATGATGGATGATATGTGTTTTTACATTAAGAACGACCACGCTTCCGTGGAATTACTTAATGACTCACATAGAATTCAGTCAATGGTGTACACTAGACTAAGTTTAATGTTAACCTCCCTTTGGAGCAATGTCATTATTACTTAGAGGTTAAAGGAAAAGCGGCAAATTATTTTTGTTTGGTAAGAGTTAACATGATAGCATTAATAATGAGAATAATTCTCGCCTGATCATAGTGATTGGTATGACCTCGCTTCCAAGGAATATTAATTGCGGGATTGGGTTGTCGTTGCATATATTATATTATGGTTTTATTAAGGTTCCATACTATATGTTTATATGCTAAATTGATAATGTCCAGTTTACTTATTATATTCATGTTTATTGTTTTCAGATTTGAACATGGCATCATTTAGCCCACTTGTAACTATTCTTAATCAAAACAAACTGACTGGATCCAACTATGTTGACTAGAAAAGAAATTTGGACATTGTTCTTATTGCTGAAGAGCACAAATATGTGCTTACTAAACCATGTCCAAGCTTTCCTTCATTAGATGCTCCTCTTGAGGAAAAACAACAATATGATCATTGGCAGAAATCTAATGAGATGGCCAAGAGCTACATCCTAGCATCTATTTCAAATGTTCTACAGCATCAAATGCAGGATGTAGAACTAGCTTCAGACATCATGCTAAGTCTGAAGGAGATGTTTGGTGAGCAAGGCCGTTCTGCAAGGCAAGAAACCATAAGGAAAATTTATAATACCAAAATGGCTAAAGGTAGTTCAGTAAGGGAGCATTGTCTTACAATGATATCTAATCTGAATACATTGGAAGTTTTAGGTGCCGATATTGATGGAGAATCCCAAGTGGATATGATACTTCAGTCACTACCAGAATTATTCAAGGAATTCAAACTTAACTATAATATGAACAAAAAGATTTATACATTGTCTGAATTAATGAATGAGTTGGTAGCGGCGGAAGGCATCCTTGGTACTTCTAATGTTGAAGCCAATATTGGTGAAGCTTCTACTTCTCAACCTTAGTCGAAAGGCAAGGGTAAGAAGAAGAAGGACTTCACCAAGCAAGAGGGTAAACAAATTGCCTTAGGGGTTGCTGACAAAGGAAAGAAACTCAAAGGAAAATGTTTCCATTGTGATGAGAAAGGACATTGGAAGAGGAATTGTTCAATTTTTAAGGCTGCCAAGAGTAAGGGTATGAATAATACATTCCTTCTTGAAATATGTTTGGTACAGAAGCCCACGGATTCCTGGTGTGTGGATTCAGGTTGTACTAATCATATCTGCAATTCCTTACAGGGGTTCCAGGAGACCATAAAGCTTAAAGGAGGGGAGTTGTTTCTTACTTTGGCTGATGGGAGTAGGATTTTAGTTGTAGCTATTGGTGTTTTTAATTTATGCTTTGAGTCAAGAGTTTTAGTATTGGAAGACTGTCTATATGTACCTAATGTTCGTAGGAATTTAATTTCTGCTACTTACTTAGGTAAACATGGATATTGTGTTATCCTTAAAGACAATGTTGTAATAAAGAAGGATAAAGTGTTTATCTGTTTTGGCAATATTGTGGATGGTCTTTATATTTTAGGCGTAAATACACTTTTAGTCTCTACATTTTGCACTTTTTCCATTTTAGTCCCTCCATTTTATTTTTACCATTTTTAGTCCCTAAACCAATTAACGTGTGACATTTAAGTCTTTACCATTAGCCAACTAACTGGAAAAGCTGAGGTGGCAGACGGAACACCTTATTAGCTGACGTGGCGCTGATGTGGCGATTAAAATATTATTAAAAAAATTATTTTTTGGCATTTTTATATTGCCTGACATGGCTTTTTATAAAAAATTAAAATGCTGATGTGGCATATAAAAATGCCAAATAATATTTTTTAATAATATTTTAATCGCCACATCAGCGCCTCGTCAACTAATAAGGTGTTCCATCTGCCATCTCAGCTTTTCTAGTTAGTTGGCTGACAGTAAGGACTTAAATGTCACGCGTTAATTGGTTTAGGGACTAAAAGTGGTAAAAATAAAATGTAGGGACCAAAATGGAAAAAGTGCAAAATGTAGGGACTAAAAGTGCATTTACGCCTGTATTTTAACTCCTAATAAGCATGAATTATATAATTCTGAATTAGATAATAACTCTCATGTGAAATCATTAAAGAAAAAGTTTCCTTCTACTAGTGATGCATATCTTTGGCACTTGCGTTTGGGTCATATTAATTCAAATAGGATTCAAAGACTGATCAAAGATGGACTTTTAGAGCCCATGGACTTTGATGAATTTCCAGTTTGTGAATCTTGTTTGGAAGGTAAAATGACCAAACGACCTTTCAATACATTTATGACTTTGTATTACTACGAATATTTTACGAAGGAGTTGCATGTACAATAAAGTCTTAGGATATAATTTATAGATAAGGCCTAGAGTGCAACTATATTTATATAGTGGTATTAAATATAGTTAATGGTAACTTTGGACTTGTCAAGAGTTGACAGAAAAGCCCCCATTGGAGCTAGTGTCTTATTGGTCCCTTTTGGTCCCACTCCAAGCCACATACTAGAGCCCAATTGGAAAGGCGCAAAAGGCTAGCCCAATTAGATAATTAGTTATAAAGAGAGAAACATACAAATTTTTTGAGACTAACAACAAGCATGAAATGGTGTATGTGAGTGTTGGACACTCTTGAATTCTCTCTTGAACAAATTCATATAACTGATTGAGAGACCACACATCTTGGGCATTAGTGGAATTAGAGTGAAGATTAAAAGTATTCCCAAGTGCTTACAGTCTTTGTTTTGAAATTCACCATACCAAGGTACACTCTCTTGTTCTTGAATTTTGAAATTTACATAGTGCATGTTATCAATTGCGTATGAAATAGATCCGTTAATTTTCCATTGCGTATATGCATATTTCCATCAGAAACCAACGTCATTGCGAAGATTATCAAATTCTTCCAAAGACTGTTCATGGGTCGAAATCGGAGTTAGAACGGCCAAGATATCACGAAAACCGAGATGACGCACCGATCTATGCACCACAAACTTCCGAGAGCCATAACTTTTGATCCAACCGTTGGATTTTCAAGTTCCATACATTTTCAGAATCAGGAAGTCAAAACCTTTCGAAAAGTGTCAAGATCAACCCGATCAGAGGTAGTTTAAGGCTGGCGGCCCTCCAAGGGCCACCGCCTTGAAAATGCGTCTGGGGTTATAAATAGCCCTAGGCACCCATCAGACTAGAGGAAAGCACATTTTGTTGAATTTTTGCTCTCTGCCTAGCTTTTTTACACATTTTGGCTCTCTTCCAAACACCAAAACCACATCAAAGCTTCTTGATTCTTCTCTTTTCACCAAAAACACAAGGTATTGTTCATATACCCAATCTTCTTTTCCTTGGTTCTACACTTGGGATTTGGGGTTTAGGGGTGTGGATGTAGCCTTTTTGGTTATCATCCACACCTCTAACCTTCTAAATCTTTTTTCTAGCATTTATCTTGTTTGTTTTGCTTGAATAACATGATTTATTGCTTCCTTTGGCATGTTTCTTGCTTTATGTGTGTTTCTAGCTTAGATCCATTGGTTGTTATGTCTTATGCCATGTTTTATGCTTAGATCTCCCTTTTTTACATGCTTGTATGTTTAGATCTACATGCTTAGGGTTTTATGCCATGTTTCCTTTGTTTCGTTCCTCTCCTTACTTTGTGTTGACGTTAGGGTTATGTGCTCACATGCTTGATATCGTGTCTATGGTTATGCTTTGCTTGGATCTATGTGTTTATGCACTTTCTGCCACGTTTTAGGCTTAGATCTGCACCCGTACATGCTTATACGCTTGAATCCATGTTCTACCATGTCTATGTGCTAGCTTTCACATGTTCACACACGTGCCATGCCTATGCCTAAATCTATGTTTTCACATGCTTGTGTGCTTGGATTTACGCTCCGCTTGCTTTATGCCATCTTCCATGTGCTTGTATGCCCTGTGCCATGTTTTCATGCCTAGACCTAGGCTATGCTTGTCATGCCATGTGCTATTGTAGCCCTTTTGTTTCTTTATCTTTCTTTCTTGTGTTTTGACCTAGTAGGTAGGACCCAATCTATACCCTATGGTCTTTGTCATCGTCCATACACCAAGGCCCACATCAAAGGGTTTGGATCACCCTATTTTCAAGTCTATGCTTGCTTACCTCTATGCTTTATGCTTGTGTTAGCCTCTCTAGGCTTTGCCATGTTTGGTGCCCTCTGCGGGCTTAACCTTGTGTGGTTACATCTGATGCCCATGAGGCCTTGTTCTGATGTAACCATTTGGGAAGCATCTTCGGATGCCGAGTTGCTCCGTGCGTACCCTTCCTTTTTCCGCTCCGCGCGATGTTTTGCTTACCATGCTTGTTTGTGCCACCCGTTGGCTTTCTATGCATCTTTACACACCTGCTTACATGTCCATGCATGAGTCTTGCTTGCTAGTGTGTCGTCCATACTTCAACACTATGAAGCTATGGACATTCGATCCAAACCTACATTTGTCTCTCGCAGACACAACCTTTTGTTTGCTTCTTGCTTGTTTGCCTTTTTGTTCGTTTGTTTGCTTCTTGCTTGTTTGCTTGCCATGCCTATCATGCTTATCTGCTTTATGCCTGCATCATGCACACTTTGCGTATTTTCCTTCCATTGCTTGTCTGCTGGCTTCTTGTCTTTGCTTTTGCATGTATGCACACGGAGCGAGGACGCATGGAGCTAGGGCACAGTCTCCCAGGCGCAAGCAAAAAGGGCGAGGACTCATGCATGCAGATATAAGCCGAGCGGTTACAGTCAGTAGGTTTAGGAGTTTAGCTTTTCCCTTTGGTTATGTACTCTTTCAATGATGGAAATATGAAAGTGGATAAGAGAATTCTGATAGATTTAAGCATTGCTACTGGTGAAAAAGGTTTCTTCATTATCAATACCTTCTTTTTGTTGGAAAAATACATGTTTGTATCGCATACAAAACATACGCAGCGGAAAATTAACGGATCTACTTCATTCGCAATTGATAACATGTACTATGTAAGTTTTAGAATTTAAGAACAAGAAAGCGTACCTTGGTGAGCTGAAATTCAAAACAAAAGATCGAAAGTACTTGGGAACACTTTTAATCTTCACTCCAATTCCACTTGATGTCCAAGAAGTGTGGTCTCTCAATCAGTTATATGTGTATGTTCAAGAGAGAATGAAAGACTGTATAACACTCACACACTTCCCATTTCATGTTCTTACAAAATTCTGTATGTTTCTCTCCTTATAACTGATTATCTAATTGGGCTAGTCATTGGGTCTTTCCAATTGGGCTTTAATATGTGGCTTGGAGTGGGACCAAAAGGGAACAAATAAGACACTAGCTCCAACGGACCTTGGGCTTTTCTGTCAACTCTTGACAAGTCGAAAGTTACCATTAATTATATTTAATACCACTATAAAAATATAATTGCACTCTAGGCCTTATTAATAAATTATATCCCAAGACTTTATTGTACATGCATCTCCTTCATAAAATATTCGTAGTAATACAAAGTCATGAATGAAGACCGCCACTTTGTAGTTCACTACATCTTAATCCTTGACTACTCGATTTAATCCTTTAAGTTATTCATCATATATTTTTGAAATCCAATTTCATAAATATATACTTTAGTCTTACTAAAGTGGTTAGGCCTAACACTCTGAATAACCGTACCCATTAAACTTATCTAAAGGGAATATTTTATATCTTCGTTAAGAGACTATGAATTTCATCTTGAGAATATATGTTCCATCAACACTAAATGTGGCTGCCCAACATACTGAGGTTTTGACCGTTACTTTAGATCTCACTCCTGATATATCAAAGCAACCTACACTTAATGATCAGGTCCATTATTCTCTCAGGATTAAGAGTTCATGCAAATAGAAGTCGTGAGATTTTTTATTCAATTGATAGTCGCTAGGAGAATAATAAATCTCACAGCGGTCTAGTTCAATATGTCTTAACTCTTAAAACATATCAATTAGAAGTCTCCACTTCCATGATCAAGACAAATCATCTTAGTTGATATGTTATAGTCTTCGCAGATGAAATGCCCAATTTCATCACCGACTACGAACCAAAATTATGATTTTACAAAGAACTTGTGATCTATATCTCCTGTGACTTTTCACATAAATCACATACTATGCATCTCATGGAATATATGATAATGTTCAAATATTCATGTTACCATTATTTCAGATGATAAGAAAACAACTTTATTAATCACAATATTAAGTCATACATCATGTCATACATAATGTCATAAATAATATCATACATAGCATCATACAATAGGATTTAAGAGCACTAATCCTAACATTTAAACCCCTTCCTTCCTCCTCCTATTCTCCTTTAGATGGTTTGTATTCGGTATATCATGTCGTGCACCATTCGTCCTCAACTCTAGAGTATGGCGATCCCTGTTTATTTTCCTGCATCTATATTTTGGGCCATGCTCTAGGGATGTAGGCATTTACTTTCCCGCTCTATGTACTTGTAGTGTGCATGATGTATGTGTATATATATACCTGCTTGCCTCTCCTTCCTTCCGGTGTGATTGTCACAGTCCGTGTCACCTAAGGCAAGCGATGCCTAATTTCCACCGCGAAAGTAAGGTGACATGTCACCGGATTTTCGCCGTGGAAATCTGGTACTTTGCTGAATGCCTTAGGAAAGCATAGATTGGGACCACACCCTTTCAAAAGCCAAAACCTCAAAGCCCCCATGCATGCAAAGCCCCGAAAGCCAATACCAAAATCATGTTTTTTTGCCAATCTCCAAAATTAAGGTTTTATCAAAATAAAGGATTGTCCTTGGACAGGTGTTGTGGGGTGCCTAACACTTTCCCCACACGTAACCAAACTTTCGACCTTAAGAATCAAGATTTTTTTCATCCACATTAAATTAGGAAAAATGACCTTTTTCTTAGCCTAGGATTGGTAATAAAATCAACTAGAAACAGGTGACCAATCACAGCTTAGAAAAACCCAATGATTGGTGGCAACTTCATCTACCTTTGGTAATCACCTAAAATTTAGCCCAGATTTCCTACCATAATGCCAAAGGTGGACCTACCTTCCTCCACCAAGAGAGAGAGAAAGAGGGAGAGAGAGAGCACCTAAAGCTCTGCGTGAACCCGCACCATTACATACACACTATCTAAGAGGTGCCCTCCAATAAGGCCCCGCGCGCGCGCGACCTGTTGCCACGATGGGTGGTCAAACGAAGGCCCGCAGTGGCGGTGGCAGTTTTTCCACTTCCACCTCAATCGAGGCCAGGTGTCGACATCCTATTTGTTGCACCTCTGGAAGATCTATGCTTGACATGTGCTGGACTTCATCAAACTCATCCACCGACCCATTTGCTGACGTTGCCTTTGCCAAGGCATCTGCTTCCACGTTTTTCTCCATTGGAACTTGAAGAAAATTGGCTTCCTTAAATTTTTTAATAAGTCGCTTCACCTTATTGAGATACTTCCTCATCCGTTCTTCCTTAGCTTCACATGTTCCATTTACCTGGCCCACCTTTTAGCTTCGTCCACCTCGTCTAGATCAGCATGGTTTGGAGTGAATTCTGCAATGAAATCTGCCAAAGCTTGAGCCTTTATTGCACTTCTTGGCTGATACTTGATATCGAACTCACTAAGCTCTATAAGCCCATTAGATCAGTCGTCTTGTAGCTTCCAACTTGTTCATTGCCTTTTTGATTGGATGATCTATCAAGACATTGATGACATGAGCCTAAAAGTAATGCCTTAGCTTCCTGGAAGCTGTTATCAGTGCGAAGGCCAGCTTTTCTATCATAGGATATCATCCCTCTGCTCCCTTTAGCACTCGGCTTGTATAATAAACAAGCTTCTGTATCCTTCCTTCTTCTCTAACTAATGCCGAACTCACCTGGTATAGACGAGCTTAGTAGAGGAGCTGTTGTAAGATAGGCCTCTAGATCTTGAAAGGCCTTCTAGCACTCATCCGTCCATTTAAACGCCTTCTTGAGAACCTAGAAAAATGACAAACATTTATCAGTAGCTTTCGAAACAAACCTGTTTAGGGCTGCAACTTGTCCAGTGAGGGACTGGACTTCCTTGACATTTCTTGGTGGCTCCATGTTCAGTATCGCTGGGATCTTCTCTGACGAAACCCCGAAGGCACATTTGCTTGGATTCTGCTTCATGTTATATCATCTAAGCATGTAAAAGGTCTCATGTAAGTCGTCCAGATGTTTCTTCAAATGTTTCTTCTTGTCCAAGCTTTTCACCAACATGTCATCCACGTATACTTCTACATTATGTCCTATCTGTGGACGAAACATATGATTGACCAGCCTCTGATAGGTTGCCCCCACGTTTTTCAAATAAAAGGCATCACCTTGTAGCAAAACAGGCCTTGATTGGTAATGAAGGATGTCTTCTCTTAATCTGCCTCGTCCATCTTTATCTAGTTATAACCTAAGAAGGCGTCCATAAAGCTTAGCAATTGATGACCTGCTGTTAAGTCCACCAGCTGGTTAATACGTGGTAATGGATAACTATCCTTGGGGAAAGCCTTGTTTAGATCGGTAAAGTCTACACACATCCTATATTTGCCATTAGCTTTCATGACCATCACCACATTGGCTAACCAATCCGGGTAATAAACTTCTCGAATAAATTCTACTGTGGTTAACTTTTGGACCTCTTCCTTGATAGCATTATCTCATTCAGGAGGAAAAACCCTCTTCTTCTGAAGAACAGGATTAGAGGACGGACACACATTCAAATGATGAGTAATAACACTTGGGTCAATCCTTGGCATGTCTTCATGACTCCACGTGAAAACATCAATGCTCTTCCTTAAGAACTGGACGGGGTCTTACTTCGACTTCTCTCCTAAACTTGTTCCAATTCTGGTAAACCTCTTAGGGTTACCCTTGTCCAGAGGAATGTCTTCCAGTACTTCAGTGGGCTCTGCAGCAACCTTTCTCTCTTCTATATTCATCGTCTGCATATGCTTGTCCATAGCCAACATGGCTAAGTAGCATTCTCTAGCTTCTAACTGATCTCCTTGCACTTGTCCTATTCCATAATCTATTGGAAACTTGACAGATAGGTGGTAGGTAGACGTCACTGCCTTCCAATTATTCAAAGTTGGTCGTCTAATGATGGCATTGTAGGAAGATGAACAATCTACAACGAGGAAATTTACTTCTTTAGCTATCTGTTGTGGATACGCCCCTACCACGACGGGTAGAGTAATAATGCCCACTAGTTGTACCTTCATTCCTCCAAATCCAACTAAAGGCGAATTCACTGGATGAAGTTGATCTCGTCCAAGCCTTATCTACTGGAAAGCGAGCTAATATAAGATATCTGCTGAACTCTCATTATCAATCAACACCCTTCTAGTCGTGTAGTCTAAAATGAGCAAAGTTATGACGATTGCATCGTCATGTGGATGATGGATCCTTCCAACATCTTCGTCCGTGAAGGTAATAGCCTGCTCATCTGCCCCCTTTGTCCTTGGTGGTCGTCCAGAGAGTTAGACGTTTTGCACCACCTTTAGGTAGGTCTTGCTTGACTTGGAAGATTGTCCCGTTGAAGTTCCTTCTACAATAACTCTTATTTCTCCAAGTGGGGGCCGTGATGGCTCTTCTACCTTTCCCTTTAACTTCTCATCCAAGAAAATTCCTCAACTTTTCCTGCCTGATGAGATTCTCAATCTACTGCTTCAAGTCATAGCATTCGTCTGTATCATGCCCATGATCTCTATGGAAGTGGCAATACTTGTTCTTATTGCGCTTATTAGGATCTCCCTTCATCTTCTCTAGCCACTTCAAGGATGGATCGTCCTTGATCTGCATAAGCACTTGATCAAGCAGAATGTTCAAGGGCATGTAATGTGAATTTTGTCCTGAAGACGAACCAGTCTTCCTGTTGTCTCTATCCTTCTTCTTTCCCATCTGGGCCTTCTTTGGATGAGGGCCTTGTTTAGGATAACGAGGGAGCTCCACTTCCATCCGTTCTACTCTCTTCCTCTTCTTAGCAATGATTGCATCTTCTACATTCATGAAGCTTTAGGCTGAATGGATGAGTTCAGCCATGGTTTGTGGTTCTTGATCATAGAGCTTGTGGATGAACAAATCTAAACTAACTCCATTGTGGAAGGCTGCTAACAGCAGCTTATCATCTATCTCATCCACTGTCAGGGTTTCTCTGTTAAAGCGAGTGATGAAGGACTGCAAACTTTCATTATCTCCTTGCTCTATAGTCAACAGGCTGGACGAGGAGCGCTTATGCCTTTGACCTCTAATGAAGTTATTGATGAACAACTTACTCAACTTCTCGAAAGAACTAACGATGTTTGGAGGTACCTTACTAAACCACACTTGTGCTGGCCCTTTAAGGGTAGTTGGGAAGGCCCTACACATTATCTCATCTGGAACCCCTTGAAGGTGCATTGTGGTCTTCAAGGTACAAAGTGATCACATGGGTCACGCGTTCCATCTTACGAGTCCAATGCAGGCACCTTGAACTTAGAAGGTAGGGGATGACTATTAATGGACGTATTGAAAGGGGAATCAGTTCAATGAACTAAATCATCTACATGATTCATCCTCCTCATATTTTCTTTCATCTCATCCATGGCTCTCCTCGTTTGATCCATCTCCTTTTTCAAGTGTAGCACCCTACGCGAAGCGATACCCCTTGAGTGATTCTCGCACTCAACATTTTCTCATTCTCTAACTTCTTGACTCTAAGCTTCTCCTTCCAAGCCTCATTCATGATGTTGCCTTCTTTGATTGATCTACCGAGTCAGCTCTTGATTCTGACAGGTTAACTTTGCCATGGCGACTGCCATAAACTGTATTTGTTGGACGGAAGGTAGTTGCATAATAGGTGCTGACTGGTAAGCACAATTGGGGTGGCTGGAAGCGTTTCCACTCTCCTGGTGGCCTGGACTAGTGGCCATTGACCTTGTCTGGACCATACAGCCTTTTGTCAAAGAAAGATAAATTTTCAAACACAAATTTAATCTTTCCCACAGACGACGCCAACTGATGATGCACAAAAAATCAGTAGGCTGAATGCTCCGGGTTTTAATGGGCTTGTGGTTGTTTAGAAGGCCTAAAAGGAAAGAAACACAAGATCAAAGGTGACCAGGGTGAACCGGCCAAGAACCCTCTGATGATTAAGTTAGTTTTCTCTCTAGAACTCAAGAATTCCAACTTTTGGAGTGGTGAAAAACTTACCTTCAGACTTAACTTCCACAAATGCTATCAGAAGTTAAGAACTAAGTGGGAAGTTAGAACGATGAATAAGGATTTTGCTCATACTTCAGAATAGTAGAATGTGGTCTGAATTATAAGCTTTTGAACATAACCTTACCGGAGAATTTCTAAGTGTTGGGAGGTCGTCTAGGTGCTTCCATGCTGGATGACCTTCTTACACTTGGATGACCTTTTCGTATTGGGACATCCTTTATGGACTTGGAAGACATAATGGACGAACTGGAGATAGTCCAAGTTTTGGTTTATCATCAATTACCATAAATCCTTCCTTCCACTTGAATTTTTCAGAGAGTAGATAATTTCCTGAGCTATTATAACATTGTCAGAACCACACCTTCCAGCCATAAAAGCTGTCTGACAGGGAGAGATCAAATTGGGCATATGAGGCCTAAGCCTATGGACTAAAATGCATACTTGTTGCACATATGGCCTGATATAGATATGTGTTGGGTTTTATTAATTTATTGTTAGATTAATAATTGAACATGTTTCTATATGTTTTGATAAGAGATAGCAAGAAGGGAACTGTATGAAATCATTTTTGCTTTCTGCACTAGTCTCCCATGTTCATTCTTGATTAAAGAATGAGGAAAGCCAAAATGTTTGTCTTTGTTTCGGTGTCCGAATCAAAGAGTTAACTGTTTTTTGGTTTTTGGTAGTGTGTGGGAAACTTGCTATTTATCATGATCTACGATGTGGATTCATAGTTGTGAAAATTTTGCAGCCATTTTTCTGCATATTATAGTTTTTGAAACTATTGTTTGATTAAAACTGATTTTGATTTTGTTTAAGTTTGATTTTAACCATGTAAAATTGAATTTTAACACTTTAACATCAATGAAATTCAAGTTTTAATCTTAATCTCATCGTTTTTGATCATTAAGAATGTGTTTTGTTCATTGGAAACGTAAAAAACGGTTAATAGAAAAAACAGCTATTTCTGGGCGTTTTCGCGACTGGCGAGTCGCGAGATGAGTCGCGAATGAGTCGCCAGAGCTTCTGGATGAACTCACGACTGGGGTCTCGCGACTGGTCGAGTCGCCAAAACAAGTCGCCAAAACTCGCGATTGGAGTTTCACGATTGGGCGAGTCGCCAAAACAAGTCGCCAAAACTCGCAACTGGAGTCTCGCGACTGGGCGAGTTGCCAAAACGAGTAGCCAAAAATTCTGATACCTGTTTATTACATGTAGTTAAATAGAACTCTTAGTCCTAAATTGTTTTATGATTAAAAGTCCTTAATTTATATTAATTAGAGGTTTTTAATGAGATTAAAATTCTAATTAAAGTTATATAGTTTCTAACAAGATTAGAATACTTTATCTAATAAATTAAGGATAGAGTTCTATATAACTAAATTTTGATTCATTAGTGTTTAAGGAATCCTAAATAGTTTAGGACTTCCATTTTAGTTAGTGATTCTAATGAGATTAGAGTCTTTATTAAGTGCAAGGTTATTAGTTGTGATGGGATCACAATTATTTAAAGAAAAACCCAAATAATGAGTGGGAGTGCTGAAATAACCCTTTTGTTAAGTTTATTGTAAAGTGAATAGATACCTTTTCTTGACTTCGAGTCTTGCATTCCGTGTGGAGGGTATTTACTTCACAGATTACAAGGTTAAACTTCTTTGTGATTGCGTGAATGTTTGTTACGCTATTGTGACGTGACTTAGTTACATCACATTATTTAAACAATTAAACACATTTAATGTGTAGGGTTAAAATTGTGATTAGATCACAATGATTTCATGACAATCCACTTGTTTTAAAATTTCTAGTGGGAGAGAGATTCAAGGGTTGATTCTCACGGCCTCCATTGCCAGTTTATAGTAGTGTGATTAGGCACCTCGCCTTGACGTATATGCCTTGCTCCCTTCGGAGGGTGTTTAATTCATGGTACTATAGGTTAAACTTCTTAATGATAGATGAAGTGTGTTTTTACATTGAGAACGACCACGGTTCCGTGGAGTTACTTGGTGACTCACATTGATTTTAGGCAATGGTGTACACTAGACTAAGTGTAATGTTAATATCCCTTCGGAGCTATGTCATTATTACTTAGAGGCCAAAGGAAAAGCGGAAAATTATTTTTGTTTGGTAAGAGTTACCATGATAGCATTAATAATGAGAATAATTCTCACCTGATCATAGTGATTGGTATGACCTCGCTTCCAAGGAATATTAATTGCGGGATTAGGTTGTCGTTGCACCTAATATAGTATGTTTTTTCGGGTTCCATATTATATGGTTATGGATGTAAAATGATAATGTTCTTGTAATTATGTTCATAGTCTCAAAATAAATTTGTCATAATTTTGTTCTCTAGCTACTATTTTAAGTGAGTCACATTAACTAAGAAATAATTATGGACATGGTGCTTAAAGGAGCTGAAATACATAAATATGTTTTGATTCAGCATTGTCATAATTTCCTGTGCATGGTGCATTGATGGACGATAGCTTATGATATAATCATAGTCTCCATTGAAATGCTATAATGTTTCATTGGCTTCTATCTCAGTTGTACTACAGCATGAGATGCAAGAGTTAGTACTAGACTTAGACTTAATGTTAAGTCTAAATGAGATGTTTGGTATGAATCATATTGAGTGCTAAGAAAGGCTTAAGGAGTTAAAATTCTATGTCATTTTATGAAAATATTTTATTTTTAAAATGAATTGAAATTCTTGGATGTTGAGATTAAATGTTAATCTCATATGGATATGATCCACAAGTCCTTGTTAGAATCATTTGATCAATTCAGATTGTTTTGAAAATAAATTCTTTTTATGTTATCTGAATTGATGAGTGAGTTCTACACAACAGAAGACATCCTAAAAGTTAAGGCTAGGATTAATATGATTTAATTCAAATTCTTACCCTAAACTGAAAGGTAAGGGTGGTAAGAAGAGGAATTATAATACCAAACAGTTGGACAAATTAGTTGCCCTAGTAGTTGCCAAAAGGAAATTAGACTTAAAAGAATGACCAAAAGGAAAGTATTTCTATTTTGGTAAAGCTAAGCATTGTCCATTATTGTCTTCTAGATGGAAATTTACATGTTTTACTTTTTAAAGAAAAAGTTTCCATCCTTTTGTATTGTATGTTTTGGCACTTATGTCTAGATCTTATTAATCTAAGTGTTATTCAAGATTGGTGAGAGATGGGTTTTTAGAACCATTATTTTGTTATATTCCTAGTCTATGAATTCTATTTAGAGGATAATATGATCTAGGGCTCCTTTATTGTAAAGGAATATAGTGTCATTGGATTCTTTAAGTCAGTGCATACATGAAGGAGGAATAAGACTCTTTTAGAAATAGTAAAGTACATGATAAGTATTTCTATTTGCTTATTTCTTTTGGAGATATACTCTAATAATTACTATACATTTTCTAAAGTTGATTTCAAAAGTTTGTTCCTAGGACATTTGTCAAATCGTGGATTGGGTGAAAACCTAGTATATGATACTTCCATTTTTGGAGATGTCTAGCACTTGTGCTAGAAATGAAGTCTAACAAGTTGAAATCAAAAATTAGAAAAATGTATGTGTATGTTGGGTATCCAAAAGGAATTGCAAAAGATTGCTTTGATAGTCATAAAGAAGACAAGATGTTTGTAAAGTTCTTGATGATGACTATGTGAATAATCTTGAAGCAAATAGTAGATTGTTCTAGAAAGAAAATGCCGGAATTTGTTATAAAACAACTATAAAATACATTTAGAAAAGAGATGGTTGTATTAGATACACCATAAGACATTATTCTGTAGATAACTATTACACCGGTACAATATCGTAGTGGGAGGATTACCAAATAAATTCATATTTTTGTAATAAACTTTTGTAGTTATTCCACAAGGATATGAATTTGATCCTCGGTCCTACGTAAAGGCAATAGATGATATGAATATGGATTACTGGATCAAGGTTATGTGAATAGAATTAAATTCTATTTAAAGTCTAGAACTTGTAGAGGCGCTTAATTGCATTAAGCCTGTTGTTTTTAAATAGATCTACAAGTAAATGAGATTGATAGATTTGAAGGTTCAAACCTTCAAAGTCAAGACTAGTGGCGAAAAGATTTATTCAGAAAGAAATTGTTCGACTATGAAAAGATTTTTTCACCAATAGTTAAGTTTGACTCTATCTAGATTCTTTTATCCATTATATTTCATTTGGATGAAATATGGTAATGGATATCAAGAAAGCTTCTTTTAGTAGCAATCTTGAGGAAGACATCTATATGATGTAACTAGACTTGTTCATAGCAAAGAACCAGTAGTGATTAGTATGCAAGTTGTTTAAAGTCCATTTATGGACTAAAGCAAGCATTTAAATCATAAAATATCATTTTTGATCAAGCAATCAAATTATTTGATTTTGATCAAGTATTAAAAGGCCTTATGTGTGTAAAAGCTATATAGAATAATAAATTTCTTAATGTATGTTGATGACATTCTAATCATTTAGAATGATGTAGAGTTATTGTCATCAATGAAATTTTTTGTTGTCTAGTCTAGTATGATATAAAGTACTTGGGAAAGACTAGTTACATCCTATGAATTAAACTTTGTTAAGATTCAAAAATTAGGATGTTGGGTCTATCTCAAACTGCTTAAATAGATTAGATTTTAGCCAAGTATAGCATGTATTACTTCAAGAAAGGATTCTTTCCTTTTAAGTTTAAAGTTCCTTTATATAGGACTATAATCCTAAGACATATAAAAGGAATAGCGTATTAAGACGGTTCCTTATACCATATCAATAGGAAGTCTTTATGCTATGCTATATACTAAGCTAAATATCTATTTTGCAGTGGGCATAGTAAGCAAATATCAATTGAATCAAAGATCACTTAATTTAGTAGGAGTAAAGCATATAATCAAATATCTTAGGAGAATGAGGGATTATATGTTTGTCCACAAAAGTGAGGTTTTGATAGGTATTGGATGTACAAATATTGATTTGTTGTTTGATTGTGATTCATGAAGTTGGACTTCAAGATATGTGTTCATCCTGGGTGGTGAAGATACACATTAAGCATAAGTATTTTCTCATTAGAGAGATATAAGTACGTGAAAAGTAGTAGTAGAAAAGATAATTTATGCAATAAATCTGGCTGAAACTTGTTTCCAAACCTTGCCTTAGAGTGACTATGAATTACTCTAAAGGGAGATAAGTGTCGAATATATGGTAAATTATCTTTGAGAGCAAGTGGGAGATTGTTGGGGTTTATGCCCTAAAATCCAATTTATTGGCATGTCATAAATAATTAATTTGTTTAATTATATGAGACTATCTATTTATAAACTAATGGGACATTATCTTAGTCCATAAGATGCATATAATGTGATTTATGTAAAAAGTCACAGAAGATATAAATCACAAGTTATTTGTAAACTCAGAATTTTAGTTCGTAGTCGGTGATGAAATTAGGCATTTCATCTGCGAAGATTGTAACATATCAACTAAGATGATTTGTCTTGATCATGGAAGTAGAGACTTCTAGTTGGTATGTTGATATGTTTTAAGAGTTAAGACATATTGAATTGGACCGCTGTGAGATTTATTATTCTCCTAACGACTGTTAAATTAATAGTAAATCTCACGACTTCTATTTACATCAACTCTAAATCCTAAGAGAATAATGGACATGATCATAAGATATAGGTTGCTTTAATATATCAAGAGTGAGATCTATAAGTTACGATTAAAACCTCAGTATGTTGGGCAACTATATTTAGTGTTGATGGAACATATATTCTCAAGATGGAATTCATAGTCTCTTAACGGAGATATAAAATATTCCCTTGAGATAAGTTTAATGGGTTCAGTTATTCAGAGAGTTAGGCCTAACCACTTTAGTAAGTAGTTAGTAAAGTATATATTTATGAAATTGAATTTCATAAATATATAATGAATAACATAAAGGATTAAACCGGGTACTCAAGGATAAAGATGTAGTAATCTTCAAAGTGGCAGTCTACATCCATAACTTTGTATTACTACGAATATTTTAATGAAAGGGTTGTATGTATAATAAAGTTTTGGGATATAATTTATTAATAAGGCCTAGAGTGCAATTATATTCATATAGTGGTATTGAATATAATTAATGGTAACTTTGGACTTGTCAAGACTTGACTAAAAAGCCCAAGGCCCATTAGAGCTAGAGTCTTATTTGTTCCCTTTTAGTCCCACTCCAAGCCACATATTAGAGTCCAATTAGAATGGCCCAAAAGGCTAGCCCAATTAGATAATCAATTATATATAAGGAGAGAAACATACATAAATATAATGAAGTGGTTTTTCATTTTGATCACATAAGGAATGCAATGATGTATGTGAGTCTTGGACACTCTTTTATTCTCTCATTGGAAACTGATTAAGAGACCACACTTCTTGAGCATTAAGTGGAATTGGAGTGAAGATTAAAAGTTTTCCCAAGTAATTCTCAAGTCTTGGTTTTGAATTTCACTGCATCAAGGTACGCTTCCTATTCTTTGTTCTAGAATTCAAGGTTACATGTTATCTCTCATAAATGAAGTAGATCTGTGATTGATGCTTCCGCTGTGTGTTTTGTATGAGATGCAAAACTAGATTTTCCAACATTACTTGTTCCCTTTTGGTCTCACTTCAAGCCACATTCTAAAGCCCAGTTGGAAAAGCCCAAAAGGCTAGCCTAATTAGATAATCAGTTATAAGGAGAGAAACATACAGAATTTTGTAAGTTAATGAAATAGGTATGTATGTGAGTGTTAGACACTCTTTCATTCTCTCTAGAACATACACATAACTGATTGAGAGACCACACATCTTGAGCATCAAGTGGAATTGGAGTGAAGATTAAAAGTATTCCCAAGTATTCTGATCTTCAGTTTTGAATTTCACCGCATCAAGGTATACTCTCTTGTTCTTAATTTTGAAACTTACATAGCACATGTTATCTATTGTGAATGAAGTAGATCCGTTAATTTTCCGCTGCGCACATGCATATTTCTATCAAAGGTATAAAACCAAGGAGAGGAAGATTGGGTGTAAGAACACTACCTTGATTATTGTGGAGAAAATATGAGAATCTAAGGTGTTTGAGGGTGTTTGGATGTGTTTGGGTGAGAAATTATAGAAAGAGAATCTGCCTAGAAACTGCCCAAAAGTCATTTTTTTGGGTAAAATGAGGGGTCTAGGGGTATTTATTTTGAAAAATGCTCCTTCGGCTTCCAGCGCACCTTGAAGGGTCACCAACTACCCTGCTGACGTCAGCAGTTTTGGCTTTTTCCCTGTTCAAATTTGGACATGTATTTAAAGGCCTTACGAAACTCAAATTGAGCTGATCTTAGTGTCCATAGAAAGCTCTAGATGTCCAGTTTCTAGAACACTAAAGAAATCGAAAATCCTATGGTCAGATGAAAAGTTATGGCCTCGGGAAGTGTGCTGACGTGCTTTTCACGGTTTTCTAGATATCTCAACTGTTTTAACTCCGATTTCGACCCATGAATAGTCGTTGGAAAGGGAATTTGATAATCTTTGTAATGGAGCTAGTCCAAACCCATTCTAATGGACAGATCAAAATTAGGAATTCTGGTGCCCTTAGAGTCAACCTAAGGTCAAACTTGGTCAAAGTTGACAAAAATCACTGAATAGCTCGGATTTGATGTAGAAACATGAAAAATGATGTTTTGGGATGATTTTGACCGACTTTAACTTCCGATCAACCCAAGGTTGACTAGGGGCATTTTGGTCAATTTAAACTAAAATGGCACTTCGAGTGCTCCGATGCTCGAACGGGTTGCGTCACGTTAATCTAGACATTTCCACGGCCCCATGGACAAAAGATAATATTTTTGGAATTTTCGAGGTCTAGCACATAAATCGAGGGCAGAAAAAATATCGTGTCTACAGCTGCCACTTCTTTATCTGACATCTCGAGTGCAATAAGAGGTGTCAGATAAAGAACGTGATTTCGCATTTTTTGCCCCAAAATTGCGTGCGGAAACTGCGCTGTTCATGGATCGAGATAGGTTTTACCTGCCAAGGTTGAGCTGCTGCAGTTGATCCGGAAAAATTTCTCTGACTTGGTCCTCGAAATTGCGCAAGAAACTCTTCATCTTTTTTTTTTGGTCAAAGGTCAACTGGTCAACTTTGACCGGGTCAACGTTGACCGACGGCCATTGTAGGTGTGCCGGGCAAACCCAGCAGCCCTTCAAGGTGCGCTAGGCAACCCAGGCCGTACAAGGCCTATAAATGGGCCCCAAAGCTTCATTTTGATCATTCTTACTTCATTTCTCTGAATTCTCACTTCTAAAAAGTTCTCTAGAGCAAGTCGCGGTCTAGCAAGGCTAGCTTTCAGCTTCAGTCTCCAGTTCTGCACTTGAGGTCAATGTCCATTTTCTCTTTCTTTTTATTTTCTGCTAGTATGTAGCATAGCAAGTAGGAAAGTATGCTAGTATTTTTTTAATTTTTGGTATAGATATATGTTTTTTTAAAAAATATTTTTTTATCATTTATGCCATGATGTTGTTGGGAAAAATATTTTTTTCACATGCTTGGGTATTTGCATAATCACACTTGCATGCTTTCACATGTCATGAATAATTATGCTTGCACTTGTTCGTGCGAGAAAAACTTAATTTTAAGGCCACATAGATGGACATGAGAATGTCGTATGCTGTCAAAACATAGAAAAAATAGCGAAAAACTAGGAGAAATGCTACGTAAACATGAGAAACTATGCATGATAACAGGAAAATTTTGGGAGATTTGAAAACATGGGAAAAAAGCAATTTTAAATGAGAGTAGTTAAGGAAGGATTAAACGGTCATGGCTAAATTGAATCCGCGTGAGATTAAACGAGCATGGTCGAAATGAATCCTGAAAAGATAGATAGGATTAAACGGTCATGGCTGAATTGAATCCGCGTGAGATTAAACGAACATGGTCGAATTGAATACCAAAAAGATGGATAGGATTAAAAGATCATGGCCGAATTAAAACCGCGTGAGATTAAATGAAAATGGTGGAATTGAATATCGAAAAGAAAGATAAGATTAAACGGTCATGGCCAAATTGAATCCAAGTGAGATTAAACCAGAGTGGTCAAATTGATACTCTAAAAGATAGATAAGATTAAACAGGCACGGTCGAATTCAATCTGAGTGAGATTACACGGGCATGGTCACATTAAATCTTAAAAAGATAGATAGGAGTAAACGGTCATGACCGAATCGAATCCTGAGAGAGAGGTATTTTGAAAATTCTTGACATTTTGAGGTAAAAAGAAATAGGATTAAACGAACGCAGTTGAATTGAAGCCTGAGAGAGAGGGGTTTTGAAAACCTTAACATTTTGAGATAAAAAGAGATAGGATCAAATGAACGTGGTTGAATTGAATCCTGAGAGAAAGGTGTTTTGAAAATTCTTGACATTTTGAGATAAAAGGAGATAGGATTAAACAAACGTGGTCGAATTGCATCCTTAAGGAGAGGTATTTTGAAAACCTTGATATTTTGAGATAAAAATAGATAGGATTAAATGAACGCGGTCTAATTGAATCCTGAGAGAGAGGTGTTTTGAAAACCTTGACATTTTGAGATAGAAAGAGATAGGACTAAATGAATGCGGTCGAATTGAATCATGAAGGAGAGGTATTTTGAAAAGCTTGACATTTTGACATAAAAAGAGATACGATTGCACAAACACGGTCGAATTGAATCTTGAGAGAGAGGTGTTTTGAAAATTCTTGACATTTTGAGATAAAAAGAGATAGGACTACTGGAAAGCGGTCGAATTGAATCCTGAGAGAGAGGTGTTTTGAAAACCTTGACATTTTGAGATAAAAGGAGATAGGACTAAATGAACACAGTTGAATTGAATCCTGAGAGAGAGGTGTTTTGAAAACATTGACATTTTGAGATAAAAAGAGATAGGATTAAATGAATGCGATTGAATTGAATCCAGAAGGAGAGGTATTTTGAAAACCGTGACATTTTGAGGTAAAAAGAGATAGGATTAAACAAACACGGTCGAATTGAATCCTGGAAGAGAGGTGTTTTGAAAATTCTTGACATTTTAAGATAAAAAGAGATAGAATTAAATGAACGCGGTCGAATTGAATCCTGAGAGAGAGGTGTTTTGAAAACCTTGACATTTTGACATAAAAAGAGAAAGGATTAAACGAACACGGTCGAATTGAATCCAGAAGGAGGGGTATTTTGAAAACCTTGACATTTTGAGATAAAATGAGATAGGATTAAATGAATGCGGTCGAACTAAATCCTGAGAGAGAGATGTTTTGAAAATTCTAGACATATTGAGATAAAAAGAGATAGGATTAAACGAACACGGTCGAATTAAATCCTGAGAGAGAGGTGTTTTGAAAATTCTTGGCATTTTAATATAAAAAGAGATAGTATTAAACAAACATGGTCAAATTCAATCTTGAGAGAGAGGTGTTATGAAAACCATGACATTTTAAGATAAAAAGAGAAAAGATTAAACAAACACGGTCGAATTGAATCTTGAAGGAGAGGTATTTTGAAAACCTTGACCTTTTGAGATAAAAAGCGATATGTTTAAACGAACGCGGTCAAATTGAAACCTGAGAGAGAGGTGTTTCAAAAATTCTTAAAATTTTGAGATAAAAAGAGATAGGGTTAAAGGAAAGCAATCGAATTGAATCCCGAGAGGGAGGTGTTTTAAAATTCTTTACATTTTAAGATAAAAGAAGATAAGATTAAACAAACATTGTTGAATTGAATCCTAAAGGAGAGGTGTTTTGAAAACCTTGACATTTTGAGATAAAAAGGGATAGGATTAAATGAACGAGGTCGAATTGAATCCTGAATGAGAGGTATTTTGTAAACCTTGATATTTTAAGTTAAAAAGAGATAGGATTAAACGAACACGGTAGAATTGAATCCTAAGAGAGAGGACTCCTGAAAATTCATGGCATTTTGAGATAAAAAGAGGTGGGATTAAACAAACTTGGTCGAATTGAATCTTAACGGAGAGGTATTTTGAAAACCTTGACATTTTGAGGTAAAAAGAGAAAGGATTAAATGAACATGGTTGAATTGAATCCTGAGAGAAAGGTGTTCTAAAAATTCTTGGCATTCTGAGATAAAAAGAGATAGGATTAAACGAACGCGGTCGAATTGAATCCTGAAGGAGAGGTATCTTGAAAACCTTGATATTTTGATGTAAAAAGAGATAGGATTAAACGAACACGATCGAATTGAATCCTGAGAGAGAGGTGTTCTGATAATTTTTGGTATTTTCAAATAAAAAGAGATAGGATTAAACGAACGCAGTGGAATTGAATCCTAAGATAGAGGTGTTTTGAAAACCATGATATTTTGAAATAAAAAGAGATAGGATTGGAGAGATCAAATTGGGCATATGAGGCCTAAGCCTATGGACTAAAATCTTAGTGACAAGTTTGTAAATTGTATTACGTAAACTAATGGGCCTAAAATGGTTAAGAGTTTCAAGGCCTTTCTATTTCGGGATGAGGGCAATGAGAGTTTGGTTGAGGTAAGCTGGCATCTCATAAGAATAAAAGATAATCCAAACCTCTTCTTTCATCGACTCCTCAACACAGTTCCAATGCCTTTAAAAGAAGCCCGCATGCAGCCCATCAGGCCCAGGGGCTTTATACGGCTTCACGGATTTCAAGGCTTCGTGGATTTCAACATCAAAAGAGGTGGTAGCCAATTCCACGACCTCTTGCTCCAAGAGCATACAGCAATCCATATACAGGGTTATATCTTGTTAGGATTAGTGCCCTTAAATCCTATTGTATGATGCTATGTATGATATTATGTATAACATTATGTATGACATTATGTATGACTTAATATTGTAATTAATAAAGTTGTTTTATTATTATCTAAAATAATGGTAACATAAATATTCAGACATTATCATATAGTCCATAAGATGTATAGTATGTGATTTATGTGAAAAGTCACAGAAGATATAAATCACAAGTTCTTTGTAAACTCAGAATTGTAGTTCATAGTCGGTGATGAAATTGGGCATTTCATCGGTGAAGACTATAATATATTAACTAAGATGATTTGTCTTAATCATGGAAGTTGAGACTTCTAGTTGATATGTTGATAGCTTTTAAGAGTTAAGACATATTGAACTGGACCGCTGTGAGATTTATTATTCTCCTAATGACTGTCAATTGAATAATAAATCTCACGACTTCTATTTATATGAACTCTTAATCCTGAGAAAATAATGGACTTGATCATGAAGTGTAGGTTGCTTTGATATATCAAAAGTGAGATCTAAAGTAACGGTCAAAACCTCAATACGTTGGGAGCCACATTTAGTGTTGATGGAACATATATTCTCAAGATGGAATTCATAGTCTCTTAACGGAGATATAAAATATTCCATTGAGATAAGTTTAATGGGTACGGTTATTTAGAGTGTTAGGCCTAACCACTTTAGTGAGAAATTACTAAAGTATATATTTATGGAATTGGATTTCATAAATATATGATGAATAACATAAAAGGTTAAACCAGGTACTCAAGGATTAAGATGTAGTAATCTACAAAGTGGAAGTCTACATTAATGACTTTGTATTACTACGAATATTTTATGAAGGGTTGCATGTACAATAAAGTCTTGGGATATAATTTATTAATAAGGCCTAGAGTGCAATTATATTTATATAGTGGTATTAAATATAATTAATGGTAACTTTGGACTTGTCAAGAGTTGACAGAAAAGCCCAAGGCCCATTGGAGCTAGTGTCTTATTTGTTCCCTTTTGGTCCCACTCCAAGCCATGCTAAAGCCCAATTGGAAAAGCCCAATTGGAAAGGCCCAATGGCTAGCCCAATCAGATAATCAGTTATTAGGAGAGAAACATACAAATTTTTGTAAGAACATAAAATGGTATGTATGTGAGTGTTAGACAATCTTTCATTATCTCTTGAACATACACATATAACTGATTGAGAGACCACACATCATGGGCATCAAGTGGAATTGGAGTGAAGATTAAAACTGTTCTCAAGAACTTCTGATCTTTTGTTTTGAATTTCACCACACCGAGGTGTTGGGGTTTATGCCCTAAAATTTAATTTATTGGCATGTTATAAATAATTAAATATATTAATTATATGAGACTATCTATAAATGAGCTAATGGGACATTATCTTAGTCCATGAGATGCATAGTATGTGATTTATGTGAAAAGTCACAAAATATATAAATCACAAGTTCTTTGTAAACTCAGAATTTTAGTTCGTAGTCGGTGATGAAATTGGGCGTTTCATCTGCGAAGACTATAACATATCAACTACGATGATTTGTCTTGATCATGGAAGTGGAGACTTCTAGTTGGTATGTTGATATGTTTTAAGAGTTAAGACATATTGAACTAGACCGTTGTGAGATTTATTATTCTCCTAGCGACTGTCAAATGAATAATAAATCTCACGACTTTTATTTACATCAACTCTAAATCCTGAGGGAATAATGGACCTAATCATGAGGTATAGATTGCTTTGATATATCAGGAGTGAGATCTATAAGTCATGGTCAAAACTTCAGTATGTTGGGCAGCCGCATTTAATGTTAATGGAACATATATTCTCAAGATGGAATTCATAATTTCTCAACGGAGATATAAAATATTCCCTTGAGATAAGTTTAATGGGTTTGGTTATTCAGAGAGTTGGGCCCAACCACTTTAGTAAGGAGTTACTGAAGTATATATTTATGAAATTGGATTTCATAAATATATGATGAATAACATAAAGGATTAAACCGGGTACTCAAGGATTAAGATGTAGTAATCTTCAAAGTGGCAGTCAACATTCATGACTTTGTATTACTACGAATATTTTAATGAAGGGGTTGTATGTATAATAAAGTCTTGGGATATAATTTATTAATAAGGCCTAGAGTGCAATTATATTCTTATAGTGGTATTGAATATAATTAATGGTAACTTTGGACTTGTCAAGAGTTGACAGAAAAGCCCAAGGCCCATTGGAGCTAGAGTCTTATTCGTTCCCTTTTGGTCCTACTCCAAGCCACAAACTAGAGCCCAATTGGAATGGCCCAAAAGGCTAGCCCAATTAGATAATCAATTATATATAAGGAGAGAAACATACAGAATTTTATTAAGGTTTTTATAAGATTAGTCTTTCATGAGTGTTCTCATAAGGAATGAAATGGTTTGTTTGTGAGTGTTGGACACTCTCCAATTCTCTCCTTGGAAATTGATTGAGAGACCACACTTCTTGGGCATCAAGTGGAATTGGAGTGAAGATTAAAAGTGTTCCCAAGTACTTCTAATATTTTGGTTTTGAATTTCACCGCACCAAGGTATGCTTTCTTGTTCTTAAATTCTGAAACTTACATAGTACATGTTATCAATTGCGAATGAAGTAGATCAGTTAATTTTTTCCCTGCATATGTTTTGTATGCGATACAAACAAGTATTTTTCCAACACAAGGTACACTCTCTTGTTCTTAAATTCTGAAACTTACATAGTACATGTTATCAATTGCGAAAGAAGTGGATCCATTAATTTTCCGCTGCGTATGTTTAGTATGCGATATAAATATGTATTTTTCCATCATATCCCTTGTGCTGTCCTCACATTTTGTTGTATACAACATATAAAACCATCCAGGAAGTATTGCTTTGTTTGATCCAGGTCATATATCCATTTCTCATTATCCATTTTAACAAAGGAAATTTTATTGTCTGACCTACATATAATAGTGGATAGGTGAAAATATGAGGTGTTTCTTTCCCTAGCAATAAGCCAGTTGGTTCTTACCTTCATGGCCCAAAGCTCCTCTCCCCACTGCGAAATCTAGTTAAACTCATCACACAATTGATCTTGCAAGTTTAAGAGGAAGGTGTTGGGGCAGTTAGCCTTCTGGATACCAAGAAGTCTAGCCGCGATTATCCTTTTCTTTCAAAGATGTCTCCAAAAACTTCCCTGTTCCACTTTCTAGCTTTGGTTGTAAACACATTTGTAAGGTTGAATTTAATCAACCATTCTGTTGGCTTTATTCCATGCCAATTTGCTTGTAATTCAGCACTTTGAAACCCTGTATTTAGGTGGGAATCATGTAAGGGTAGTGTGTAAGAGTGTGAAGAAATGCTCAAGACTGTGCAGTAAAGCAGGGACTCGCGACTGGATCTTGCGGGTGGCTCGCGGCTTGCAAGCCACCAGAAGATGCACACGAGTGAAGCATGCAGAGAAGCTGAACCGTCATGCCAGCTGTAGCACTATAGGACAAAAAGTCCAGACTGGCCATTCAATTAGCTTGCGGCTTGAACTCGCGACTCAGTCTAGTCGTGAGGCCAAGTCGCCAGCCAGCTCTGTTTTGGAAAAACTGACTCTTCGCATTCCATTCTCACACCAGTATAAATACCCTTTATACCCACGAAATGTAGAGAGCTTCCAGAGAGAATTTTGAAAGAGAAACCTTAGAGAAAAACAAGATTGACTCATCCACAATCTTTACATAGAGACTCTTCAAATTCTTCAACTCTCACCCTCTCCATTGTTACATCCTTGAGAGGTTCTTAGCCAAATCCTTTTCTCACCATATCCATATTAGTGAGAAGGCTTTTTGGTGCTTTGGGAAGCAGTTAGGAAGGGACTAATGGTTATTGGTTGATGCTATGGGCTATAGCGGAATCTGGTAAGCTAGAAAAGACAAAGGTTCGGTGTAACCTTGTTGGAGCAAGAAGCTTGGAGGGCTTAGGTACACTGGGTAGATTAGGCTTGGAGGGTCTTCTACTGTTCATGTATCCCAACTTCATTTTCTAGTGGATTATTGACCGCTTGGAGGGCGGCAGAGAGGTTTTACGCCGAGAACTTCGGTTTCCTCTTCGATAACACATCGCTATGTTGTCTTTGGCTTAGATTGTTCTATCAATTCTGTTTTAGCTATTTGTCATATTCCATACATATATTGTTTGATAATTAGCTTGAATTGGTAATTTGTAATTTGGGGGTCTAAACGTTCAAACTGTTTTACACACTATTTGAACTTTCAATTGGTATCAGAGCGGGTGCACTTGCTGTGGTTTAATTACCTAAGTGCGATCCTAGACCCCTTAGCTATGGATGAAGCTATGGAAAAGGCTATGCTGAGTTGTGGTTTAAATGTTTGTGATAATGACTCTATGAGTTTGTTTAAAGGGTGTCCTAGCAATGAACTCATAGAGTTATTAAAAGCAAAGAAACATGCTAGGATGTTTGTTCACATTCTGAAGTATTTTGAAAATGAGAATCACATCTTACACAATAGCCTATATGAGTCTAATTCTTTGATTAGGAAGTATAAAAGAAGAAATAGAATTTTGTGTGATAAGATTGATAATCTGAAAAAGAAAATTCAATCCAACAAGAGCATGGAAAATGAAGATAAGTTTCTATTTGAAGGTCAAGAGTGCTTGCCTCATGCTTGCTTGTATGTGCATACTTCTTTAAAGGTTTTTAATTCATGCCTATGGTATCTTGATAGCGGATGTTCTCATCATATGACAGGAGATAAAACATTGTTTAAGTCACTCAAAGAAAAGGTTGGTGACTATGTGACATTTGGGGATGGAAGTCATGCTCAAGTTCTTGGCAAGGGGACTGTTGAGATTCTTGGATTACCTCTATTGAAGGATGTTTTATACATCAAAGGGCTGAAGGCAAATCTCTTAAGCATCACTCAAATATGTGATGAGGACTTTCTTGTTCAATTCCCAAAGAAGGGGTGTGTAATTATTAATGAGGAAGGGATTCAAGTCTTGGAAGGGAATAGGACTACCGAAAATTGTTATGGAGTAGTTCCTACGGCACCAATTTCCTGTAGAAGTGCTCGAGTTGACATGTTGGAACTTTGGCATCAAAGGTTCGGCCGTGCAAACTTCAAACAAGTGGCTAAAGTTTCGAAACTTGAGGCAGTTGAAGGACTTCCAAAATTTGGAAAGGTCGAGAAAACCATTTGTGGTGCATGTCAAATGGGGAAGCAAACAAAGGCAAGTCATCGAAAGGTGAATGTGATTGCTACTTCTCGATGGTTAGAGCTCTTTCATGTCGATCTAATGGGGCCCACAAGAACTAAAAGTCTAGGAGGAAAAAGATACATTATGGTCATTGTTGATGACTTCTCAAGATACACATGGGTGGAATTCCTTAGGGAAAAATCGGAAGCATGTGAGAAAATGGAGGTTTTATGCAAGCGGCTTCAAAATGAAAAGGGGGTGTCTATTGTCAAGATAAGGAGCGATCATGGCAAGGAATTTGAGAATGCACGATTTGATTCTTTTTGCGAAAAGAATGGGATTAAAAAGGAATTTTCAGCTCCTAAGACTCCTCAACAAAATAGGGTGGTTGAGAGAAAAAATCGGGTAATTCAAGAGATGGCAAAGGTCATGCTACTCAACAAGCAAATTCCACAAAAGTTTTGGGGAGAAGCTGTGAACACTTCATGTCACATTGGCAATAGAATATACTTTTAAGCAGGAATGAAGAAGACCGCATATGAAATTTGGAATGGAAAGAAGCCAAAAGTGAAGTACTTCCAAGTATTCAGAAGCAAGTGCTACATTCTCAATGATCGGGAGAATCTTGGGAAGTTTGATGCAAAAAGTGATGAAGGTATCTTCCTTGGGTATTCTACTAGTAGCCAAGCATACAAAGTCTACAACAAGAGAACAAAGACAGTAATGGAGTCCATCAACGTGAAAATTGATGATGTTATAACAAAAGTAGAGATGGTTGATGATGGAGAAGGGCCGAGCACTAAAGAACCCACTGTTAAGGTTGAAGCCCTTGATATTGAGGTTGAAGGATATACACCGGAAAAGGAATTAACTCCCGTAAATTCAAGAGTGGAGACTAGATCAATGTCTAGAACAGAAAGTCCTCTCACTCCTTCGAAAGTTCATCCTCCTATCTCTCGGAATGATGAAGTGTCCACTTCAAAGAAACCATCATCACGAGTGATTAAAAACCATCTGGAAAGTAACATTATTGGGTCTTTAAATGAAGGTCTTTGCCTTAGAAAGGGAAACAAACTTCTGGCCAATCATGTGACATATCATTGCTACTTAGCTCAATTTGAGCCGAAAAAGGTAGAAGAAGCTTTTCAAGATGAAAATTGGGTTGAGTCAATGCATGAAGAACTGAATCAATTTGTGAGGAATGATGTATGGGAACTTGCTCCTAGGCCTGAAGGTGTTCATGTCATCGGCACCAAATGGATCTTCAAAAATAAGACCGATGAAGATGGAGAGATTATCCAGAATAAATCTCGATTAGTGGCTCAAGGATACACTCAAGTAGAAGGAGTTGATTTTGATGAATCCTTCGCTCCCGTGGCAAGGCTTGAGTCTATTCACATTCTTATGTCAATTGCATGCACCATGAACTTCAAACTCTACCAAATGGATGTGAAATGTGCATTTCTAAATGGCTATCTGAATGAAGAAGTGTTTGTTGAACAACCCAGAGGCTTCGAAGATCCTCACTTTCCGGACCATGTGCTGAGATTGAAGAAAGCACTTTATGGGTTGAAACAAGCTCCAAGAGCTTGGTATGATCGGCTTACTCAGTACCTCCTAGATAGAGGATTCAAAAGAGGGTATGCTGACCGAACTTTGTTTGTCAAGAATGATGAGGATTATCTTCTCGTAGCTCAAGTATATGTTGATGACATAGTATTTGGAGCTACTATTGATGCTCGAGCCATAGAATTTTCTGAGGAAATGAAGAAAGAGTTTGAGATGAGTATGGTGGGGGAGCTTACATTCTTCTTGGGTCTTCAAGTCAAACAAAGGAAGGAAGGCATATTCATTTCACAAGAAAAATATGTTCGAAATATAGTCAAAAAGTTTGGATTAGACTCCAAGAAGCATGCCTCTACTCTGATGAGTTCATCTATGAAGCTCAATGTTGATTCTTCTGGGTAGAAGTGAGTCCAACATTGTATAGGAGTATCATTGGGAGTTTACTCTATCTCACGGCAAGTAGACCGGATATTGCTCTTAGCGTGGGTGTTTGTGCTCAATATCAGGCTACTCCGAAAGAATCTCACTTGACTGCGGTGAAGTGAATCATAAGATATGTCAATGGAACTCTGAATTATGGCTTGTGGTACTCAAAGGACTCTAATGCTTGTCTTGCTGGTTATTCGGATGCCGATTGGGCTGGAAGTGTGGATGACCGAAAGAGTACTTCAGGTGGCTGCTTCTATCTTGGAAACAATCTTGTCTCTTGGATGAGCAAGAAACAAAATTCTGTGTCTCTCTCTACAGCTGAAGCTGAGTATATATCTGCTGGAAGTTGCTGTACACAACTACTTTGGATGAAGAAACTACTTCATGACTACGGGATTCCGCAAGATACAATGTGTGTTTTTTGTGATAACACCAGTGCTATAAATCTCTCTAAGAATCCGGTTCAGCATTCCAAGTCAAAACACATAGAGATACGCTACCACTTCATCCGGGATTTGGTGGAAGATAAAGTTGTATGTCTTGAATTCATACACTCAGACAATCAAAAGGCGGACATCTTTACCAAGCCTTTCGATGGTCCACGGTTTGAATCACTCCTTAAGACCATTGGTGTTGGTACATTTCCTTAAATCTCATATGTGTTGTGTGCTCTACCTCCCTATCTTGCTTTAACTTATCTTTTGTAGGGCACACACTATCTTGTTGGCTATTTGTATAGCGTGTTCTGTTTTGTTTGCTTTAAATGTTTTTACATTGTTGTTTTTTATCAATCTTTTCTTGCTTTTATGTCAAAAATCCAAAAACACATAAATAGTAGAAAATCTAAAAAGTTTGATCAACATAATTGTGATTTGTCACAAGCATATTTTGCCTTGTACCTTTGTACTAATGGCTTTGTGCATCTACGAGTGTAGCTTGTTCTTTTTGCACTCTTATTGTTAGGACATATGTGTTTCACATGTTATGAACATATGTCATGATTTTATGTAATTGGCTAATCCTTTGACAAAACGCACTTTACTTGTAATTGGGTAAATCTAGGATGTGTTTATTATTTCAAGGAACATGTTGTTTAAGTCTAGTATTAAAGCCATGAAGATTGAACCAAGAAACAAGTGAAGAAAAGGTGTTCATTAAAGCTGGACAGATAGCTCAACACCTGCAGACAGATAGCTCGACAGCTGGCTATCTATCGAGCTTCTTTAGCTTTTTCTTATCGCAATCCCGACAGCTTCTCGACAGCTGGTGGATCAATTGAGAAAGCTTCTGTCCCCTCAACACCTGCTCGACACCTCCTCGATAGTTGTATCTGTCGAAGTTTAAAGCTCGACACCTGCTATCTATCGAGGTTACAAAAATTAGAATTTTCAGATCTGATTTTTGGGCCAGGCTTTTGTATTTGTGTAGGGTTTCTTTTCTCACAACCCTAGACCTATATAAGGCTTATTTTAGAGGCCGTCACATACGAGAATACAAGGAGAACATATACAAAAGGTGACCGATGCCTTATTCTCTCTGAAAGAAGCTACTGCGTCTTTGCGCCTTAGGGTTTTGTAACCAAGTGCTTCTTGATCTTCATTATTGATGAAGTGAAGAACTTTGCAGCCAACATCTTCTTCTAGTTGGTGATTGAAGTCGTGTACTGGGATCCGCGCAATTGGTTAGTCACGTACTAGGATTCGTGCAACAAAAATGGTGGCATTCATATATTGAAGAGTTCAGAGGTTCTGAAGTGGTAGAAGGTTTCTATTGTAAGTTCATCTACGGGGATTGTAGAGTCTAGGGACAAAGGTTTTGTACTAGATCTGAAACTTTTCTTTTCTATAGTGGATTGCTTTTCGGGAAGGTTTCCCCCCAGGTTTTTTACTGTGAAACTAGTTTGTTTTATTGGTTTTCCTGAGTCATCATATCTTGTCTTATTTACTTTTCCGTTGCATTCATTATTGACATGATATTGATGTTTGTTTGTTTTAACAAGTTTTATTCATAATAAATCTAATTAATAACTTGGGTTTAAAACTTGTTAATTCTATCAACCGGGGTCTAAATTTCCCAACAAGTGGTATCAGAGCGAGTACACTCTGATTGGATTAATTTCCTGAGTGTGATCCTTGACCCCCGTTGTCATGGAAACTCTTGTTTGCTTTGATTTGCATGATCTTGTGTTGAATGATGATGATGATGTTCAAGATGCCTATTGCAAGCTTTATAATTTTTGTATAAAATCTCTTGAATATTCTACAAAATTAAAAGCTAAATTTAAAAAGGTAAAGCTTGAAAAAGATGATTTGATTGCAAAATTGGATGAAGCAAATAATTTGAATGAGAATTTTAAAAATCAAATTTCATCTCAGGTGGAAAAAATTTAAAGTTTGGAAGAGGAACTAGTTGAATCTAAAACTGAAGTTGAAAAATTAACTAGTGCCAAACTTGTTGTTGAGCCTAACTCAAAAGGAAAAGATTTTTATATTCCCCCATTTAAAAGGAATAATGAAGAGTTGAAGGCTAATATTGCTAGGATAGACAAAGGTAAACAATCTGATGTTAATGCTGAAATTTCTAAACCTATGTCTAAAACTCCTCCTAGGTTGAATGATGAATCTGAATTTGTCCCCATTTGTCATCATTGTCATATTGTTGGTCATATTAGGCCAAATTGTCCTAAGTTGAGGTCTTTGTCAACCTCTAAGGCTAGACCTTCTTCAAAGAAGCCGAGTAGCTCTAAAACTACTCATGTTTGTCACCATTATGGTGTTTCTAGACACATTCGTCCTAATTGCTTTAAGTTGTATCCTCAAAAGCAATTTTCCAAACAGTCATAGGTTTCCTCTCAAGGACCTACACCTTTGTTTAGAGAGTTATTAAAAGCTTTGAGCTTTTTAACTCAATTTTAGGAGAATTCAAACTCTTCTATGTCCTTTAGTAAACATACTAGGACACGTGCCTTTTCATCTTCACGCCCAAAGACTCGTGCTGTGTGGGTGAGAAAGGAGCCTAAGACTTAATTGTCTTTTCTGTTTGTCCTCTGCTTTAATTCTTTCTATCTAAAGTAGGACTCTCTTTGCTTGATTTCTTATCTGCTTATGGAATCATGCTTTCATGCATATGCATCTTTCTATCATGCTTTCATGTTGTTTGTCTGTTTTTGTTTGGTTGTTTAGTTTTTATTTTGTTTTGTTTTCAAAATAAAAAATAAAAAGGAAATCAGAAAAATACAAAAACAATGTGGTTTTGTGTACATTGGTATTTGTGTAACTTGGATGGCCATTGAAACAAAGTTTTCTAAACTTTGTATCAATTGTAGCTTAGATGAGCATTACTATGCACAACTAAGCAAGTGAGCTTTGTGGCTCTTGTTTGTGATGAGTAAGATTAAGTTATCTCTTGTACTTAACACTCGTATCACTCTTTTTGACGGGAAGGACTAGAAAATCCTAAGAGAAAGGCATAAATAACCATCTCACCACTGTTGCCCGCCAATCATAATATGACACTTGTATGCTTCGGCATAGCAAAAGTGCAGTGTCAATGACATCTGTATGCATCGGCATAGCAAAAGTGCAATGTCAAATGCTTACCATCATTGGGTATTTTCTTTTCTATCTCTTATATGCCCATGTATGATTTGCTTAAATAAAATATGCAAAGAAAATGAAAAGCAAAAAGATCAAAAATGCTTTTAAATATGATTGCAAACGTGTTTTCTAGGAGATGTGGGAGTTATAGGATGTACCTCGAAGGTGATAGTCCCCATCAAATAGTTATGATTGTGTGTGAGTTAAAGTGATTTTCTCAAATCTCAAATCGTCATAACTTGTATACACTTATGCAATCTTGCGATGTTTTTCACACACAACACGCAATATTCTTTGCTACTCTTGATACATGTGCAGGTACAATGTGATTTGGCCATCACAAGGTTTTACATGCGTTAATGTATGCTCACTAAACTGTCTTGACTTATTTTTGAAAATATAAAATTGGTTAGACTTGTTTAGTGTGTGTGTGTGTGTTTTGGGATCTAAGTGCTTAACATTTTTCTTGTTGAAAGATTTGTTTTTCACATGTTTTGCATCCTTCTATTATCTTGTCATCCATAGCATCTTGTTTCATTACATTTATGCATTTTTATGGATTTCTTTGTACCCCCTTGATCATCCTTGATCATCTTTATGTTTCTCGGGTGAAGCTTTCTAGCTTCTTGTACCCTTTGTCAATCATGACAAAAAGGGGGAGAAATTGTGATGTGGTTTCTTTTTAAAGATTCTACATGTTAGGGGGAGAAATACATTCCTTTGTAAGGGGGAGTTGTGTTTCATCTTGTTAGGGAGAGTGCTTACCTCCTTCTTCTTGTACCTTGGGTCTTGTGACCATGTTTGCATACATTGAACTTATCTTCTTTTTATGTTGATGTATGTTTCTTTCACCTACCTTTACATGTGTTGTTTCTTTTCTATCTTCATACACATGTTTCTTATATCTTGTATGCAATCTATTATTTCTGTTTCACACTAAGATGCCTTGATGAGTTTTGTTTAAAGTATTTCAGAAATACAGGTTGTCAAAGTCTTCCATGCCATGAACTCTCTTCTTGCAAAGTTTTTCAAGAGTTTATGTTTAGGATAGATTTTATTGTATTCAACAAGTGAATATGAGTTGAGTGATTTATGACTTCTCTCATATGTTCATTTGTTAGGACATATGTGTTTCACATGTTAAGAACATATGTCATGATTTTATGTAATTGGCTAATCCTTTGACAAAATGCACTTTACTTGTAATTGGATAGATCTAGGATGTGTTTATTACTTCAAGGAACATGTTGTTCAAGTCTAGTATTAAAGCCATGAAGATTGAACCAAGAAACAAGTGAAGAAAATGTGTTCATTAAAGCTGGACAGATAGCTCGACACCTGCGGACAGATAGCTCGACAGCTGCTCGACACCTCTCGACAGCTGGCTCTCTATCAAGCTTCTTCAGCTTTTTCTTATCGCAACCCCGACAACTTCTCAACAGCTGGTGGATCGATCAAGAAAGCTTCTGTCCCCTCAACACTTGCTCAACACCTCCTCGATAGCTGTATTTGTCGAAGTTTAAAGCTCGACACCTGCTCGACACTTGCTATCTATCGAGGTTACGAAAATCAGAATTTTCAGATCTGATTTTTGGGCCAGGCTTTTGTATTTGTGTAGAGTTTCTTTTCTCACAACCCTAGACCTATATAAGGCTTATTTTAGAGGCCGTCACATAAGAGAATACAAGGAGAACATATACAAAAGGTGATCGATGCCTTATTCTCTCTGAAAGAAGCTACTGCGTCTTTACGCCTTAGGGTTTTGTAACCAAGTGCTTCTTGATCTTCATTGTTGATGAAGTGAAGAACTTTGCAGCCAACATCTTCTTCTAGTTGGTGACTGAAGTTGCATACTGGGATCCGCGCAATTGGTTAGTCACGTACTGGGATTCATACAACAAAAATGGTGGCGTTCATATATTGAAAAGTTCAGAGGTTCTGAAGCGGTAGAAGATTTCTGCTGTAAGTTCATCTACCGGGATTGTAGAGTCTAGGGACAAAGGTTTTGTACTAGATCTGAAACTTCTCTTTTCTATAATGGATTGCTTTTCAGGAAGGTTTCCCCCCAAGTTTTTTACTGTGAAACTAGTTTGTTTTATTGGTTTTCCTGGGTCATCATATCTTGTCTTATTTACTTTTCCGCTGCATTCATTATTGACATGATATTGATGTTTGTTTGTTTTAATAAGTTTTATTCATAATAAATCTAATTAACAACTTGGGTTTAAAATTTGTTAATTCTATCAACCGGGGTCTAAATTTCCCAACAAGTGGTATCAGAGCACTTGTCCCAACACTTATCATTGTGGGAAAACTCTTAACATCTATGTGACTGTTGTAAATCGATCTTTAAACTTGTCATGAATGATTAGTCAATGTTTTTGTTGATCTTGGGACATGCATAGTCTTGTGCCTATATATCATCCCACTCTTTTATTTTATTGTGTTTGCTTAAAGAGCTCAACAAATGTAAATCTCCAAATGAAAAGAGATAATGAGCTGCAAAAGCCTGTAGCACATACTAATATTTGACTAGAGAAAAGGGAAAGCGACTTAAAATAAAATGTGTGATGCCCGAAAAGCCAAAGGCTTAATCATCAAATTGAAATATTAAAAATTTCAAGCATCGATCTCTAAATGAGGTGTATTGATTCAAAAAGATCAAATGTTATGATGTGAATGGAGCCAAATGAAAAGCTTCACATTTGTAATCAAGTTTATGTGGGAGGTCATATATGCATACTTCTATAATTGAGATAGGTCACTTTTCCTAGTGCTAATTGTGTATGCCTTGGTTGAATTGATCATTGAAGCTTCACATTAGACTAAGGACTATCTCATCTTTGGTACCCACACACATCACACATGTTTATGCTCAATGAATGCCTTATTCATTTGTGTGATTGCACTTGATTAAATGTGTTTCACATGCTCAATTTTTGTTGATCTAACACAAAAAAGATTTTTGCGTGTTTTATTTTGTTTTTGGAAAGTCTTTTGTTTTTGTAAAAATATCAAAAATTCAAAAATTGTGTTGCCTTGTTTTGGCGACTTGGTCGCAGGTCAAGCTAGTCGCATGCCCCTAGTCACGAGCTTGCTCAAAAGGTTTTCATGACTCACTAGCGGGTCAAAGTCCCAGTCGCGAAAAATACTTAGAAAATTTTTCAAAATCTGGGTTTTTAAGTTTCTCGCGACTCATACTAGCGACTTGTTCGCAGGTGGAAGCTTTAGTCGCGAGGGTTACACAGAAATTTTCGTGGCTCCCTTCGTGACTTCCTCGTGGGTAGAACTTTCAGTCGCGAAAAACACTTAGACAAATTTTCAAAAATTTTGCTCTAAGGTGTTTGGCGGCTTGCCTTGGTGATTTGTACGCGACTTGATTCAGTCGCGAAAAACGCGTGTTTTGCATTTTAAGGATAGTTTTTATTTTAAAACTTTTCAGTTTTCCCTCGAACATTTTGACTGTTCATTGTCTTCTCTCTCAAACCCACCGTGTTTCTCACTTAAACCACCATTTTCATCATCTTCTCAACTTCAATCTTCAAGAAAAGCTATGGGTTTTCTGAATTTCTCTAAGATTTTTTTGATTGTAGTCTTGTTTTCTTGGATTTGTGAGTTGTTATTTTGTTTTGGGATATGAAATGATATGGATATGGGTTGGATTTGTGTTTGTTGAGCTTGGATGTTTGGGCTTTGTTGATTTTGCTTTTAGGATGCTAGATTCTCTTGTTATCATGTTTGATTTTCATCCTTGAGTATATCTACTACTCTGTCTTGTGTTAAGCATTTCATATCCTTTGAGTTCTGTTCTACTGACATGAGCTTAAACTTTAGGGTTTTGAGATTTACATTGTTTGTAAGTGTCTTTGGTTGCACAATGTATCTTTTGTAGAACACACACAGTCTGTGACATGTTTGTGTACCTAATCTCGTGATTTTAGGTTTTTCCACAACATTCCTGTTTTGGGACTAACTCTGTGCTAATAGAGTTTGTTGTCTTGTGTGTCTCTGTTGTTCTTTGGTGTAACATGCTGCAGCTTAAAAATGTCCCCGTTCAAAAGATTAGCTGTGAAAGGTGGCCGCAGTAAAGGGAAAGAGCTAGTGATTGATGTTGATGATCTTTCCCCAAAGCCAAAGAGGACCCGATCCCCAACAGGAGTGTACGAACCTCACAAGTTCAGATCGTATGCTGCTTTTCAGACCTATGCAAACTACTTTCGAGATGCCTCTTTGCTAGTTGAAAGAGCTGTTGACCAGTCATCTCTCCTAGACACTAAAATCCTTATATGGTTTGCCAACAAGGATTGGAACTTCCTTCTCTCCGACCTTGATGAGGCATATGAGAATTTGGTGAAAGAGTTCTATGCTAATGCCATTATTGAGGGCGAAGAGCTCAAATGCTGGGTTAGAGGAAATATTTTCTTAGTAACTCCCACTTATCTGGCAGAAATCCTACACATCAACCGGCCAATATTACCTAATCCACTAGTATATGACGATTTGTGTCCGGATGAGGATTTACTTAGGGACGCTCTTGGAAGAAACTTGGAATTTTCACAAAATGGGAACTCAATTAGTGTTTCTTCCTTACCTTCAGAACTACGAGTGCTTACAATAATCATGTTCAACAATATGTATCCTCTATCAAGCACTGGATACATGAATCTCGGGAGAGCTTTGTTCCTTCATGATTTGATTACTGATGAAGAGATTGACATTTGCGCTTATATTTTTCATATTTTGTGCAAAACTATTGCAAGAACTGACTCAAAGACCTGCATTCCTTTTTGTTGCCTCGTTTCAAGGATATTGAAACTCAAAGGCATTTGTCCATCAGATGATGAGTCTCCCTACACGAAGCCAAGTCCAATCAACATCCGTACACTCAATGCTAGCATTGGTCATAGTCGGAAGGGAATCAAAACAGAGACTTCAGCATCTCATAGTGGTTCCCGCTCTACATCATCCTCATATGATGAGAAGTTTGACAACATTATGGCATCCATCCACGACATAAGCAATAAGATGTCCGGACTCGCCTCTCTCTTGCACCATCACACCATCCGTTGTGATACGAAGTTCACTTCTCTCCAAACCCAATTGGACCAAATTCAAAGGAAGCTAGAAGAAAATGAGGACTAGCTATTCCATGACAAAAAAGGGGAGATAATGATGATAGGGGGAGCATTGATGTTGAAGAGCAGCAGCCTATACTGTTTTGCTTATTGTTATCATTTGTCTTAGTTTTATTAAGTTTGTTTATTTACAGTACATGTAGTTGTACCCTTCCTTTGTAGCCTAGTACTTGTTGTTAAATGTCATGCATTTTCTTTAAGTACTTTCACTCTTGTGCCCTTTGTTGGATTTTTTTAATCCTTAATGCAATTACCTTAAGTTGTTGCATTAGTTGAGTGTTGGACATGCAAATGATACTCTGCATTGAGCTTATTAGCTTACATGTCCGGATGTTCATTCCTTGTGTGAATGAGCATTGTGGTCACTATTTATAGTGATTGTTCATTTTTTTTTTTTTTTTGGGTCAAGCCATGGTTTATTACTTATTTTCCATTTTGCTAGATCGCATTGTGCTTGCTCCATATGCATTACAAGTTTTTTGCATACAATGATCATATTGCGTCGCTATGTTTCAGGAGATACTTGTTCTTATGGTTCAAGAGCTACACAGATTCTAGAGTTACGTGTGAGTGAGTTATGTTCAACTGTTCCCAACTCACATGTTAAGTCTAGAGTTTGTTTTAGGGTTTTGTCACGGAATAGTCAAAGGGGGAGATTGTAAGGTTGAATTTAATCAACCATTCTGTTGGCTTTATTCCGTGCCAATTTGCTTGTAATTCAGCACTTAGAAACCCTGTATTTAGGTGGGAATCATGTAAGGGTAGTGTGTGAGAGTGTGAAAAAATGCTCAATACTGTGCAGTGAAGCAGGGACTCGCGACTAGATCTCGCGGGTGGCTCGCGGCTTGCAGTGAAGCTGAACCATCATGCCAGCTGTAGCACTACAGGTCAAAAAGTCCAGACTGGCCATTCAGTTAGCTCGCGGCTTGAACTCGCGACTCAGTCAAGTCGCTAGCCAGCTCTGTTTTGGAAAAACTGACTCTTCGCATTCCATTCTCACACCAGTATAAATACCTCTTATTCCCACGAAATGTAGAGAGCTTCCAGAGAGAATTTTGAGAGAGAAACCCTAAAGAAAAAAAAGATTGACTCATCCACAATCTTTACATAGACACTCTTCAAATCTCTCACCATCTCTATTGTTACATCCTTGAGAGATTCTTAGCCAAATCCTTTTCTCACCATACCCATATCAGTGAGAAGGCTTTTTGGTGCTTTGGGAAGCAGTTAGGAAGGGACCAATGGTTATTGGTTGAAGCTATGGGCTATAGCGGAATCCGGTAAGCTAGAAAAGATAAAGGTTCGGCGTAATCTCGTTGGAGCAAGAAGCTTGGAGGGCTTAGGTACACTGGGTAGATTAGGCTTGGAGGGTCTTCTGCTGTTCATGTATCCCAACTTCATTTTCTAGTGGATTGTTGACCACTTGGAGGGCGGCGGAGAGGTTTTACGCTGAGGACTTCGGTTTCCTCTTCGATAACACATCGCTATGTTGTCTTCATGTTTGCATCTCTCTTTCTTAATTTTTGTCAATTAATTTCTACCGTTGTTGCATTTTTATTTGGCTTAGATTGTTCTATCAATTCTGTTTTAGCTATTTATCATATTCCGCACATATATTGTTTGATAATTAACTTGAATTAGTAATTTGTAATTTAGGGGTCTAAACGTTCAAAGTTGATAGGTCACAAACAGATTGACCCCTTGTGATTGAAATTAATTAATTAATTAGCCAATTTATTAATTAATCAATTTATCATACAAAACGCGTGGTAGCACAAAACAAATCACCAATAAACTAATTATGCAGCCGAAAATAAATAACACGGTGATTTGTTTACGAATGGGGAAAACCTAACGGCAAAAACCCCACTGTGTGATTTTCAAGTCACCACTCCCGAAACTCCACTATTATCACAACAAGCGGTTACAAGTAAAGGAATCCCAAGTACTTTACCAACCTACAGTTGAAACATTACCCCAATACCCAATTGGACTTGTTCTGTAGTGACAGTTCCCCCTTTTTTATGCACGGCTCCCAAGTATGTGACTAACCAATTGCGCGGATCCCAGTACGCGACCTCAATCACCAACTAAGAAGGTTGTTGGCTGCAAAGTTATTTAGTTCATTCATACGATGAAGATCAAGAAGATGCTTGGTCACAAAACCCTATGGTGCAAATACACAGCAACTTCTTCAAAAGAAAGAGATGAACTAGGGCAAGAACTTCGTCTTTAGTCACAATTTGCTTGAATAGAGTTTGCTCAATGCTTGTGCAACTTGTAAACTCTTTGACGGCCCTTAAAATAATCTTTTTATATGTTTAGGGTTAGGAGAAAAGAAGGCCCAAACACATAATCATGGATCCCAAGAAAAACATATCAGATTGCTGTTTTCTTAAACCTCGACAGATAGGAGGTGTCGATCATCTATCGAGCTAGCTGTCGAGCACATGGGCAAAAACAGCTGCTTAAACCTCAACACATACTAGCTGTTGAGCTTTAGTAAATCTGAACTTTCAGCTTGTTTTCTTGGACAGATTTGAAGGCTTCAACACTTGATCTTGAAACATGGTTTCTTGAAGTATTTAAACACATCCTAAATCTACCCAAATACAAGTAGAGTGTGTTTTGTTAAAGGATTAGCCAATTACATAAAATAGTGACATATGTTCCTAACAAGTGAAACACATATGTCCTAACAATCTCCCCCTTTGGCAATCCGTAACAAAACCACAATAAACAAATGAACATATGAGAGAAGTCATAAATCACTCAACTCATGTTCACTTATTGAATACAATAAAATCTATCCTAACACAAACTCTTGAAAAACTTTGCAGGAAGAGAGTTTATGGCAAGAAGACTTTGACAACCTGTATTTTTGAAACACTTTAAATAAAACTCATCAAGGCATCTTTGTGTGAAACAGAAATAATAGATTACACACAAGTAATAAGAAGCATGTGTATAAAGAGAGAAAAAGAAACAACACATGTAATGATATGTGAAAGAAACATACATCCACATATAAAGAGAATAAGTACAATGTATGTCTAAATGGTCACAAGACCTAATGTACAAGAACAATGTATCTATAAAAGAAAGAAAAGAAAAGATACATGTAAGCCTCACTACATCCCTCAATAATGTTGGGAAATTTAGACCACGGTTGATAGAATTAACAAGTTTTAAACCCAAGTTGTTAATTAGATTAATTATGAATAAAACTTGTTAAAACAAATAAACATCAATATCATGTCAAAATCATGCAGCGAAAAAAAAAAAAAAAAAGACAAAATATGATGACCTAGGAAAACCAATGAAACAAACTAGTTTCACAGTAAAAAACCTGGGGGGAAACCTTCCCGAAAAGCAATTCACTATTGTAAAGAGAAGTTTCAGATCTAGTACAAAACCTTTGTCCCTAGACTCTACAATCCCCGTAGATGAACTCACAGCAGAAATCTTCTACCGCTTCAGAACCTCTGAACTCTTCAATATATGAACGCCACCCTTTTGATGCACGAATCTCAGTACGTGACTAACCAATTGTGCGGATCCCAGTACGCGACTTAATCACCAACTAGAAGAAGATTGTTGGCTGCAAAGTTCTTCACTTCATCAACAATGAAGATCAAGAAGCACTTGGTTACAAAACCCTAAGGCACAAAGACGTAGTAGCTTCTTTTAGAGAAAATAAGGCATCGGTCACCTTTTGCATATGTTCTCCTTGTATGCTCTTATGTGACGGCCTCTAAAATAAGCCTTATATAGGTCTAGGGTTGTGAGAAAAGAAACCCTACACAAATACAAAAACATGGGTTGAAAATCAGATCTGAAAATCTGAATTCCCGTAACCTCGATCGATCCACCAGCTATCGAGAGGTGTCGAGATTGCGATAACAATCAACTGAAGAGCTCGATAGATAGCCTAGCTGTCGAGAGGTGTCGAGCAGCTATCGAGCTATCTGTCCGCAGGTGTCGAGCTATCTGTCCAACTTTAATGAACAGCTTTTCTTCACTTGTTTCTTGGTCCAATCTTCATGGCTTTAATACTAGACTTGAACAACATGTTTCTTGAAGTATTAAACACATCCTAGATCTACCTAAATACAAGTAAAGTGCATTTTGTCAAAGGATTAGCCAATTACATAAAAGAATGACATATATTCTTAACAAGTGAAACACATATGTCCTAACAAATAAAAACAACACTCCCCCTAACAAAAAAGATCCTATACTAACTCTCCCCCTAAGAATAACTACTCTCATATCCAAAACTACTCCCCCTTTTTGTCACGAGTGACAAAGGGTAAGAGTGTCAAGTAGACATCTCATCGGTAGAGCTAGCATCTCCATCATCATCATCCTAAGCATCATCGTCATCACCATCTTCATCCTCAGAATTAGAAGCCACGGGAGGAGGTGGTGGAGGAGAAGCCTCAGAAGCATAACCACCCATAGACGACTGTCGCCGTGCAATACGACCGACACAAACGTTCACCTGATACAATTCCATAGAAAGTTTATCTAGGCGAGCATCCATGCACTGCAGCTGCGCCATGATGTCTCCTAGTGACACATTGCTCGTAGAAGAGGAGGGAGCGGATATGGATGGAGCAGAATGGGAGGGAGAAGCTGCTAAATCCGTCTGTCGTGACCTAAACTGCGCCTCGCTACGTTTAACGGTAGCGTAGTCTATGACACACATGAAAGAAAAATGGTCGGAAGAGGGAAAAGGAACAGAAAAATAGCGTGAGATCCTCGTGATAGCAGAAGGAAAGACGAGCTTATCACGGAACGCTGAATCTAGATGAACATCTATAATAGAAAGAATGAAATGAGAATGGAAGTCTATAGTAAGATGCTAAAGAAGAGACAACAAAAACCGAGCACGAGGCTTTGTGATGGAGTTGTAGTGAGAGAGTGGATAGAGTACGAAGGTCATCACCATGTTCAAGAATCTAAAACCTTTTGCAAAGGCCTTACATGGCGTAAACTGATGCTCACCCCAATCAGCAGGGCGCTCACAAAAAGCAGAAATAAGCTCATCCTTGGACACAGTCCACTGACGCTCACAACTAGGATAGTCAGGGGACACTACCCTAGGGATCCGAAGCACATCCGCAGCAAGCTGTGGTGTGACAAGAATGCTAACACCCCTAACACGAGTGATAAAGTGAAGGACAGAACGGTTAATCCCATGCATGTTGGAGTATAACTCCTGAATAAGCACGAGAGGACAAGTGATGGGCTCGTCACAAAGAGACTGTCATTCCCAATTGTGAATGACATCGGGAAGGTCAGTGTCGGCAAAGTCTGCCAAAATGACTTGGCATTCTGAATGAATGCCTCATCTAGAAAAGTTCTCAGAGAATGCTCTATGAGCATCATCATGGAACCGAAGAGATAGGGGGGCAGAATTTGAAGAGGAAGATGTCCTAGAATGTAAAGGGTTCTGGGACGGAGTTGACTTACACTTAGGTGCCATAGACACTACTAACATAACCAGAAGGAGAGGGAGAGAAAGAAAGACAATCAGAAAAGTCCCAAGCAATTCAAATATAACTAGTATATTGAAAAGAGAGTACGTATGCATGGGAAATGCATGAACATGTGACATGCAAAAGAAATTGCATCATGGGCTCAGCCCAATCCAATCCTACCAGCACATAATCAATTTGCATACAACTAAATGCATGATAATACTGTTATAATGCTAATGTGATGCAATGCATGAGATTTTGAACTCATTTAAGCAAAAACCCATCCCAAAATTTCAACAATAACTCATCAATTTTGAAAAACATAAAAAATTTTCAAAAACCCCAAAACCTAGGTTTCAAAACATGAAATGCATGAAAATGAAAGAGAATAGAAGCTTACCAAGTGAAGAAAATCTTGAGAAAGCTTGAAGAAACCTTGAGAAAGAGGTTTTGGAGTGAGATGAGAGAGTTTGGGAGATGAGGAGATGCTTCTGTCGAGAGAGAGATCGAGAAAAATGAGGAGCGAATCGCGAAGAACAAATATATAGGCCCTCAGTAAATCTTGATAGATGCAGGTGTCGAGAGGTATCGAGACATCTGTCGAGGAGGTATCGAGGAAATGGCCGTCGACAGCTTCAGGTATCGAGAAGGTGTTGAGGAAGAACCACCAAAAACAAGAACAGAAGCTCGATCGATCCACTAGGTGTCGAGAAGCTATCAAGGGGTCAAAAAGTTTCTCGATCGATCCACCAAGTGTCGAGATGCTAGCAAGATTGCGATAAGAAAAAGGTAAGGAAGCTCAACAGATAGCCAAGTATCGAGGAGGTGTCGAGCCAGCTTTTCAAAATAGTTTTTTTTTTTTTTTCGAGGAGAGAAAAACCACAGATATGAATGCAATCAAGCATGCAACTCAACCAATTATCCAATCAACATATTAAGCTCTCAAAATCATCTCTCAATAATAATTTTAAGTACATGGATCCCAAAAACACACGTACACTAAACAAGTCTAACCAATTTTATATTTCAAAAATAAGTAGTTTAGTGAGCATACATTAACACATGTAAAACCTTGTGGTGGCCAAATCACATTGTACCTACACATGTATCAAGAGTAGCAAAGAATATTGCGTGTTGTGTGTGAAAAACATCGCAAGATTGCATAAGTGTATACATGTTATGACGATTTGAGATATGAGAAAATCACTTTAACTCACACACAATCATAACTGTTTGATGGGGACTATCACCTTCGAGGTACATCCTATAACTCCCACATCTCCTAGAAAACACGCTTGCAATCATATTTAAAGCATTTTTTATCTTTTTGCTTTTCATTTTCTTTGCATATTTTTATTTAAGCAAATCATGCATGAGCATATAAGAGAGAGAAAAGAAATACCAAATTATGTTAAGCTTTTGACATTCCAATTTTGCTATGCCGAAGCACACAAATGTCATATTATGATTGTCGGGCAACAGTGGTGAGATGGTTATTTATGCCTTTCTCTTAGAATTTTCTAGTCCTTCCCGTCAAAAAGAGTGATACGAGTGTTAAGTACATGAGACAACTTAATCTTACTCATAACAAACAAGAGCCACAAAGCTCACTTGCTTAGTTGTGCATAGAGATGCTCATCTAAGCTACAAGAGATACAAAGTTTAGAAAACTTTGTTTCAATGGTCATCCAAGGTACACAAGTACCAATGTACACATAACACACACTGTTTTTGTATTTTTCTAATTTTTCAATTTTTTATTTTTATTTTTATATGAAAAATAAAACAAAGCAAAACTGAAAAATAACCAAACAAAAACATGTTAAGCAAAGCATAAAAACTAGACTGACCCAAAACAGTAAAGCAAAACAGACAAGTAATGCAAACAAAAATATGAAGAGAGAGAAGAAAGTGATAGAATTATTTGGAGCCCTTTTCCTTCCACACCCTGGAAGAACCTTTCCTTTGATTAAACCCTTGAACCGGCGGTGAAGGGGAAGAATTGAAACCGTTCAAGTTCGAAAGGAACATGAGGGCTTTGAGAAGATCTCCAAGGGGAGCAAAAGAGGATTGAAGCTGATTCTGGTTCCCAGATGCTATCATGCCATTGCTCTGTTGAGTGGCTAACCACTTATAGCAATTTGGTCTAGTATGACCGGCAACTCCACAATGATGACAGAGATGCTGCTTCTTCTGTTTAGGCTTTTGAGAGTTAACCTTCTTAGCCCTAGGGTTCTTAGCTTCCTTATTATCTTGCTTAGGGGGTGCTCCTAAGATAGATTTACCTTTGTCTAAGTTCTCACTAGCTAACTCAGTTTTAACATTATTGTTCTTAATTTCAACATTATTGCTAGGAGGAACAAAAACAGTAGTACTAGTAGAAGCAATATTAGAAGAAGAGAGACCATACCCTAAACCTGTTCGATCAGAAGCAAATTTCTGAAGATTGAGCATCTCATCAAGCTTTGCACTTGAAGTCCTCTCCAATTGAGCTCTGTCTTGAAATAGCTCTATTTCAAGCTTCTTGGTCTTCTCAGCCAAGAAATTGTTCTCGAATCTCAGTGCTCCAATAGTCTGATTAGCTTCATCAAACTTTGTGGAAAGCTCTTCACGATCAAGTTCCACATCACTGAGCTTCTTGGTGGCCAGCCTATAAAGTTTCTAATGCTTCTCAGATAGCTTATACAATTTCTCATAGGCTGTATGGATATCATCTTGATCATCCATCTTCTCAAACTTAGAATCCACCAATTCTTCTTCTTCATCCACATCTTCAACAATCCTCTTAGTAGGATTGACAGTGGCAGTGAAGGCATTTAGGATTCCGTCATCCTCATTGTCGGAATCATCCTCAGGCTCAGTGTCACTCAAAGTAGCAGTAAGTGCCTTGCTTTTCCTAATGGTCTTGAGATATGTGGGGCACTCCGGTTTCATGTGACCGAAGCCTTGACACTCCAAGCACTTAGGTCCTGCGGGAATAGTGTACTAACTGCCATCCTTTGCATCCTTCTTCCCTTTATCTTGGCTCTTGAACTGAGAAGAACTGGATTGCCTACGGTCCTTGTTGAAGCCCTTTCCATTTGCGTTCTTTATAAACTTCTTGAACTACCTGGTGATGTAGGACTTCATCTTAGAATCTTCATCGTCTGAAGACTCATCTGTGTCACTGTTCTTAGCCTTCAGTGCCATGCTCTTGCTCTGACCTAACTTACCAATCCTTGTTAACCCTAGCTCGTAAGTCTGCATATTACCAACTAGCTCTGTCAAAGGAATCTTATCAATGTCCTTTGATTCCTCGATCGCCGTAATCTTGGCATGGAATCTCTCAGGCAGAGATTTGAGCACTTTTCTCACAATCTTGGGTTCAGGAATAGTTTCCCCAAGATTGAACGCAGAGTTCACTATGTCCTTCAGCTTGGCATAGAACTCATCGAATGATTCATCCTCCTCCATCTTTATTTCTTCAAAGCTTGTAGTGAGCCTCTGAAGCTTTGAATCCTTGATAGCCTTTGTACCCTCATAGGTTGTCTGGAGAATGGTCCATACCTCTTTAGCAGTTTCAGTAGAGGATATCTTCTTGAACTCCTCATTTGTGACTGCATTGAATAAAGCATTCAATGCCCTGCTATTGAAGTTTGCCGCCTTGATCTTCGCATCATCCTAATAAGCCGGCGCTTCTATAGGCTTAGTCCAGCCTATCTCCGTAGCTTGCCACACATTCTCATCTAGAGACTACAAGAAAGCTCTCATGCGTACTTTCCAGTATGCATAGTTAGTGCCGTCAAATAAAGGAGGTATAATTAACGACTGTCCTCTATCCATGACAAACAGGGGTCAATGGATCAACACAGCAAAGATTAAACCTAATCAGAGTGTGCCTACTCTGATACCACTTGATAGGCCACAAACGGATTGACCCCTTGTGATTGAAATTAATTAATTAATTAGCCAAGTTATTAATTAATCAATTTATCATACAAAACGCGTGGTAGCACAAAACAAATCACCAATAAACTAATTATGCAGCAGAAAATAAATAACACGGTGATTTGTTTACGAATGGGGAAAACCTATCGGCAAAAATCCCACCGGGTGATTTTCAGGTCACCACTCCCGAAACTCCACTATTTTTACAACAAGCAGTTACAAGTAAAGGAATCTCAAGTACCTTACCAACCTACAGTTGAACCCTTACCCCAATACCCAATTGGACTTGTTCTGTAGTGACAGTTCCCCCTTTTTGATGCACGGCTCCCAAGTACGTGACTAACCAATTGCGCGGATCCTAATACGCGACTTCAATCACCAACTAAGAAGGTTGTTGGCTGCAAAGTTCTTCAGTTCATCCACAGGATGAAAATCAAGAAGATGCTTGGTCACAAAACCCTATGGTGCAAATACACAGCAACTTCTTCAAAAGAAAGAGATGAACTAGGGCAAGAACTTCGTCTCCGGTCACAATTTGCTTGAACAGAGTTTGGTCAATGCCTGTGCAACTTGTGAACTCTTTGACAGCCCTTAAAATAATCTTTTTATATGTTTAGGGTTAGGAGAAAAGAAGGCCCAAACACATAATCACGGATCCTAAGAAAAACCGATCAGATTGCTGTTTTCTTAAACCTCGACAGATAGGAGGTGTCGATCATATGTCAAGCTAGCTGTCGAGCACACGAGAAGAAACAGCTTCTTAAACCTCGACACATGCTAGCTGTCGAGCTTTAGTAAATTTGCACTTTCAGCTTTGTTTTCTTGGACAGATTTGAAGGCTTCAACACTTGATCTTGAAACATGGTTTCTTGAAGTATTTAAACACATCCTAAATCTACCCAAATACAAGTAGAGTGCGTTTTGTCAAAGGATTAGCCAATTACATAAAATAGTGACATATGTTCCTAACAAGTGAAACACATATGTCCTAATAAAAGTGTTTTACAAACTATTTGAACTTTCAACATTGATAGCTCTATTCGAAGAATTTTCACTCCAAGCCCTTCTGACTATGTCCTGGAACTCCGGATGACAATTCCGCATTGGCTGAAAACGAAAGGGCCTTTCCCCACTAGAGGGTTGAGGTTCTAGGAGCTTCAGCAACAGAGGGCAGTAATTAGAGTTTATGCAAGCTAGGTGGGAGACACTGGCTTCCAAAAACAACAATTTCCATGAGGGATTTACCTAACACCTGTCCAACCGCTCTTCGATCAGATTCCTGATACCTCGCTTGTTGGTCCGCGTAAATTTTGGCCTAAGGAATCCCAAGTCTAGCAAATTACAATAATTCATACACTCCTTGTATTCTCGAACCCTACTAATACTTAATAGGTTGCCCCCAAGTTTCCCACTCTCCTCTAACACTTTATTAAAATCTCCTATTAGAATCCACGGCAAATTGTGGTGATCAGAGACTTTTTTTAGATTTTCCCACAAAATGCACCTATTCTCAAATTTAGGACTAGCATAAATAGCACTAAGAATCCATGAGAAGGAAAGAGATTGTACCTGTAATAAAGCATGGATCTCCGGCTCCGTCAAAGAGAGCACCTCCACTTGCACCATGGATGAGTTCTATAGTAGCCATATTCCACTTGCAAATCCAATGGTCTCCGAAACAGCATAACCATCAAAAGGAAGACCTTTTATAACTTCCTCAGCCCTATATCCACCAACTCCAGTCTTAGTAATCACCATGATAACAGAGTGATGCCAACTAATGAGATTTGACGCCATTTGCTTAAATTTGGGTTTTAATGCACCCCTGCAATTCCAAATTAAGATATTCATGATTGGGTGAGGATCAGAAAATCTATCGAATAGATCAATAGCAGAGCGATCCCCTATCTCCCTCAATCTCCATTTCTCCATGAGAACTAGCCTTTTCGTGATCACTAGCTCGACATCCTGTTCCTCGAGCTTTCTCAACTGGTAGGACATATGTGGAACTTGTTATGTTTATATGTCATAAAGAATTGGCTAATCATTTGATAAAACGCACTTTACTTGTAATTGGGTAGATCTAGGATGTGTTTAATACTTCATGGAACAAGAGTTCAGGTCCAAGTATTGAAGCCATGAAAATTTGTCCAAGAATAAAGTGAAGAAGTGTTGTTCATTAAAGCTCGACAGGTAGCTCGACAAATGTATCTATCGAGATTTAATAATTGAAGCTCGACAGATAGCTTGACAGCTGTATCTATTGAGAATTACGAAATTCAGATTTTCAGATCTGGCTTTCACGCATATCTAAGCTATTTGTGTAAGGTTTCTTTTCTCACAACCCTAGACATATATAAGGATTATTTTAAGGGCCGTCTAAGGTGATGCAACTTGATGCAAAGTGATTGTTCACTCAAATTGTGACAGGAGACAATTTGCCCTAGTTCATCTTTCTCTTGAAGAAGCTACTATGTTTGTACGTCGTAGGGTTTTGTAACCAATGAGTTTCTTGATCTTCATCGTGTGGATGAACTGAAGAACTTTGCAGCCAACATCTTTCTCAAGTTGGTGTGTTAGTCACGTACTGGGATCCGTGCATCGATTGGTTAGTCACGTACTTGGAGCCATGCATCAAAAGGAGAAATTGTCACTACATTACAAGTCCAATTGTGTATTAGGGTAAGAGTTCAACTGCAGGTTGGTATAAGGTACTGAGATTCCTTTACTTATAGCCACTTGTTTTGATAATAATGGATTCTTGGGAGTGGTGACCTCAAATTCACCTAATGGGGTTTTGCCTCGGTGGATTTCCTCATTCGTAAACAAATCACTCATGTCAAATTTAATTTATGCTGCATTTAGTTATTTGGCGATTTGTTTGTGCTACCTCACGTATTGCATGTTAAATTGACTTAATTAATTCACTTGGCTAATTAATTGGTTAATTTACCTAAGGGGTCAATACATTCTTGGCCTATCATCGGCGATTCTTCCGAGAGGTAAGGATTTGAGGGTAGCTCGGATTGAGCTGATGTGTTCGACCCTATGATGGGTACCGCAGGCCTGTCCATCAGAAATCTCCACCACAGGTTCGGCGTCAAGATCCAAGCCTCGTCCGAGAGAGGGAGAACCCTCGACCTGCTACCCACCTCGGTCAATGGGAACAGATTTTGCCAAGCTCTCATGAGTTCCCAATCGAACCAACACATAATGTCTGTTGGATCCCTCCTGATCATGTTGATCATCATGTCTTCGATTGGGATGACTTTCCCTTTGTAAAATACCGCCCACCTTCCTTGTGAAGTCTCCATGATTGCTGCTGGAGGCGAAGTTTCCAAACCTAAAAACTGATAGGACCCCTGTTTTGTCCTTTCCTTTATCATGCGAGATTAGGCTTGGTTGAGATTCAGTGGGCCCAACCCAAACCCCATTATTAGGCCCAAATTTAAATTGAAGAAAATTGCCCATTTGTACCACTGCGCCTATACTAGCTTGGCCCAGCCTAATAGCCTTCCCAGCTTTCTTTCTATCCATCCTCGTTTCCCTCCCACTGGCGCTCTTCTTTTTCTAAATTGACGTTGGAGTCTTATCAGTCGCCCCTTTTTTCGAGCTGCCAGCATACACGCTGGCCTAACATTTGTTGCTCTTTTGTCTTGGGCCGCCACCTACCCACCCGAGGTAGAGGATCCTTCACCAACCCTGAATTTCCCTCCAAATTGACGGACCAAGTTGGGTTTCTGGGTTTTCTTTTTCCTAGTAACCACCATCCACTAGGCATACACATCCTTTCTGTACCGGTGTCCTCCTTTCGACCTTCTTCAAGATTACCCCCTTGCCACTCTTCTGGGGATTTAGCCTTCTCTTGAGACAAGGGGCAATCCTGAGAACTACTCTTCTGGGGACCTTTAATGATATGGGGGCATCCCTCCTTCCTGTGCCCCACTCTTCCATAAGAAAAACATAGCGCATTGAGTCCTTCGTATACAACCTTTATCACATAGAGGTTGTGAAACTTTCAAAGTTATGTTGATAGAATTTTTTATTATTTAATGTATAGAACTAAAACTTAATGCAGAAGATTACTGAGCGGTTCTTTTTCAATTCATTTGGTTTCAAAATATGGAACAAGTAGAGTACACAATGTTACATGTCATTCAATTCAATCAACCAATTTAAAACGACAGTAACTTTTACATTTTATTATACAATCTAATTTACTTATTAATAATAATCTAGCATATGGCATTGGAACTATGTGCATAGCATATATGTGGAAAAAAAAAATGGAGTAGCATTGGAAAAACAAAGTGTAATGAAAGAGTAAATCTAGTGCCACAACAACTTTCACTACTTTTTTCTACTACTTGTCTACGTGACAAGTTGTAAGTGGTGGGAATAAAATGGTAGGTTCATAATTCCACCACTCAAAACTCACCACGTGGCAAAGTTGTAGCAAAGTTGTGAAAATAGTTGTAGTACTAAACTTACTCACAATAAAACTCAACAATTTGATAATACTTATTATATTTTTACGAAATATATGTATATATGTAAAAATATACTTTAGGTGTCTAAAGACTAATATTTACAAATTTAAAAAAAAAAAAAAAAAAAAAAAATCCGTTCAACAGACGGGGCAAGAAATAGTTAACACTATTTATGTAATAATGGTATTGGGGTGTGCTTTTATCATTTACATATTTTCTAAAATGATCTTAAGCTCTTGGTTATCATGACATCTCATTATATGTGTTGGATTTTATGGCTTTGGTATATAATTTATATCTTGATATTGATTTTGATTTTTCATACTGGGGATGTTATATGTCAATTGATTGTAGGTAGTGTGGTATAATTGTATTAAAATTAAGATAACACTCATATGTTCTATAAAATAATAATAAAAAAGTTAACACTGGTACAAATTCATTGTTTACAAGAGCACAAACTTACCCCCTTAAACTATTATATGTGTAAAATTTTGCACCCTATCCCATGGTAATAGTTTAGGAGAGTATAAGTGTGCTTTCTCACATTTTAAAGGGATAAATATAAAAGGGTATAGTTTAAAGGAATAAAAAATGTAAATTCTCATAATTTAGAAGTGCAAAATATGATTTTATTTATCCGAGAAAATAGCATCTTGGTACAAAGCTTCCCTAGCTATTGGAGGAACCTCTTCCATCCAAAACAAATCATGACTAATATTCCTAGCAAATTAAGCTAACTCGCGAGCAACTCTATTCCTCCCTCGCCTAGTACATTCAATCCTTGCCCATTGCAAATTCCTAATCAAATGATAAATATCCCCCATTACATTCCCAAGCAAAGAATGATCATCCTGCAAAGCTGAAACAACTTTCATAATAGAGCTATTATCCCCTTCAATGATTAATTCAAAAAAGCCAGCATCTACGGTAAATTCAATAGCTTTTCTACATGCAAGTAACTCAGCCTCCTCGCTGCAAAATACCTCAGGACCCTTAGCTAGCATGGCTGCCATAACCTCACCTTTTTCCATTCCAGATGACTGCACCAAAACCAGAGTTGTTAAGAGTCGAAAACAAGGCTACATCAAAATTAAGTTTGAAGACCGAAGGTGGAGGGGGCTGCTAGGTATCCCGAGAAGACTGCCCTCCATGTGCAGGTCCCATCAGTGCTAATGAAGTCCGAAATTCCTCAAGAAACTCCCTTGCCCGATTGTTCAACCACCCCGGATCATGGAACTTGCCTCCACGCACAACTCGATTCCTTTGATTCCAAATCAGCCATGCTTGAATAAGCACTACCTCCATATCTTGAGATTCAACCAGTTCCAATAAATATTCCATTAACTGAAATAGATCATCCATACCCGACCCTCCCTTCTGCAGAATTTTTAAGCTACCTATCCATTCATCTCTAGCCGCATCACATTCCCAAAGAGCATGGACAACTGATTTCGGAAACCTCAAGCAAATTGGGCACATTGCATCTTCAATAACTCTTCTCTTTGACAGGTTCAACTTTGTTGTCAAGATTTCATTACAAGCTCTCCACCCAAGCACCTTAATTTTGTTAGGAATTCTAAGCTTCCAAAGTGTAGACCAAATTCCCTTTCCAACACAGCCCCTAGAACTCTCAACTACCCTTCCTCCTCTCAAAACTTCCCTAGCCACCTTGTATACGGATTTAACAGTAAAAATCCCTTTCCTTTGGTGCATCCAGATCATAAAGTCCTCCACATGTCTTCGGCTGAGTTGTATTCTACAAATAGCTTTGGCATCTTCTTTTTCAAACATATCCATGATAAAATCAGACCTCCATGCATACAAGTCTTAGTCAATTAATTCAACAACAGTCACGTCTCAAACTTCATCCTTCACTAGATGTAAAGGCGCATTTGTTAGATAATTCAGTATCCATTTATCCCTTAGAATCCGATTTGAATGGCCATTCCCAACTCTCCAACAACACCCAGACTTCAAGATAGGAAAAGCAACCACAATACTCTTCCAAACAATAGAACAATTTGGGGACTCATTGGCATCAAAGAGATGAGTTTTTGGGAAATATCAAGATTTGAGGAATTGAAATACTAAAGAATTATTATCATGTAGCAACATCCACCCTTGTTTAGCTAACATTGCTAAATTAAAAGCCCTTAAATCCCTAAAACCCATTCCTCCCTCCCTCTTTGATAACGTCAATTTTTCCCACCTTTGCCAATGAATTTTCCTTTCATTCCCCACCTGTCCCCACCAAAATTTAGCACACATTGCATCCAGATCATCACAAAGTTCAAAGGGAGCAACTGCTTTAATAAGAATTTCCTTACCGGCCTTAAACAACATCTTCCCTTTCCACCCCTGCAGTTTTTTCCATATCCTATCCTTCAAGTATGAGAACGTGTGATACTTTGTTCTCCCTACTAAGGTAGGAAGCCCTAAATAAGACTCAAACCGGTTCACTTCCTGCACTCCCAAAATCCTCAGAATGCCTTGCTTCTGACTAGCTGAATTATTGCTGCTGAAAAAGAACAAAGAATTCTCCAAATTTATGCACTGACCTGAAGCATTGGCATAGGTCTGAAGCACCTCAGAAACTACCTCCACTTCATTTTGTGTTGCCTACAGAACAAAAGGGAATCATCTACAAACAATAAGTTAGAAAATTTCAGTGCCCCTCTGCAAATGGAAGCGCCATGATTTTTCCTATCAGACTCTGCTTTTGCCAACAAAGATGTAAATCCTTCTGCACATAATAGAAATAAATACGGTGAGAAAGGATCTCCCTAACTGATTCCCCTAGATGGAGTCACATTCCCATAAGGTTTTCCATTAAGTAGAATAGAGAATGATGTGGTGGTGACACACATCATCACTCTCTCAATCCACTTTTCTGGAAAACCCAACTTCTGCATAATGCCCTGTAGGAACAGCCATTCCACTCGATCATATGCTTTGCTGACATCCAGCTTCAAAGCCAAAGAACCTGTTTTGCCCTTCTTCTTGGCATGCATAGAATGCAAAGCCTCATATGCCACAATAACATTATCTGTAATAAGTCTACTTGGCACAAACGCACTCTGGGTGGGAGAAATAATATCAGGAAGCACTTGTTTTAGTCTATTCGCAAGGACTTTAGAAATAACCTTATAAATGACATTACAAAGGCTAATAGGTCTAAATTCAAACATTTTCTCTGGATTCTTCACTTTAGGGATGAGCACAATATTGGTATGATTTAAATATGGTACCATAACTCCATTATTCAAAAAATCTAACACAGCATTCATTACATCACCACCCACAATATGCTAGAATTTTTGATAAAATAAGGCATTCATACCATCAGGTCCAGGTGCCTTTGTTGGTCCCATCTGAAATACAGCTTCCTTGATTTCATCAGCAATAAAATCCCTGGAAAGCATCTCCTGCATGTCTGTAGTTACTTTGGCCGAAACTATGTTTAAACACTCCTCCATTTGATTGCATGATCCTGCACAAAAAAGATTATCAAAATAATCAACTGCAACTCTAGCTATGTCCTCCACCTCCTCCACCCATTGCTCCTATGGATTCATGATGCCCTTAATATAATTCTGTCTTCCCCATTGTGATGCTTTTTAGTGGAAAAACTTATCTATCCCCGTGTTTCTACCATGCAGCCCTAGATCATTATGCCCAGTAAATCTCTTGTTTTAACAAAAGATCATCCAACTGTTTACTGATCTCCAAATACTCCACCTTACTCTAATCAGTAGTGTCAGCTCGATTAATTCTTTCAAGCCAGTTTTGAAGGGATTTAATCTCTTCCTCCCCAGGTCTAGTCCTTGTGTCTCCCCATGCCTTTAAATCATCACCACAAGCCCTTATTTTTGCATGCACATTTGCCAAACCCGAATCCCCACTGCTTGCCAAACTCCATGCTTGTTGAACCCGAGCCTCACATTCATCCCATAACAACCAACCCTCTTCAAACTTAAAATCCTGATCAGCTCTACGATGTTTCTTTAATGAAGTCATTTAATACTTCATTAAAGCATCCGTTAACAAAAATAAAATAAAACCTAAGTTGTTTTTTTGATAGGAAAACCTAAGTTGTTGATGTAGGCCGCTAGCCATAAATTTCTGGTGGGAGTTTACAAAATGTAGTAATTAGGTAGACTCGAGCGTTTTAGACTTTTAGCTAGCATAACAAAATCTGATACTTATAATCTTTAAGGGCAAAGATGTCATTGAACATGATATATCTACCTATAAATATTAAATACAGACTTGTACAAGTCATTCCACATCCTCACAGAGAAATTTTTATACTCATCAAGATGGCTCTCAAAACGTATTCGCAGCATTACATTTTCTTTCTGCTTGTGCTCATGCTCATGCTCACGGCAACTAGGGGAAGTATGTGGGGTGACGTATGCTGCTATTTAATGCTGTCATGTTGCAGCAGACTCTCCTAGAAAGTCATCAAATTATGACTGGTTACTTTCTCAGCTCGACTCCAAGATTTTTTTTTTCTTTTTTTCTTTTTTTCTAGGGGTTGGATGGTCAGTTTAAAAATGAATCTTGAATAGGAGATGAATTCAAGATTCATCTTTCGGTCTACATGATTTCTTTATTACAAATCTGTCCACAATACTAATAAGAGAATAAAAGATAAATTGTAAGTTCATTTAACATACTATTTCTTAATATAATGAACATATCAATTATTGTTTCTAAGATTAAATCTTGAAAATCATCTATTGTTTCTAAATACAATAAATATTTTAATTATTATTGTTAAGTGAACTTTAACTATTATTGCTTAGAATAATTTTATCTATTAGTTCATGTCTTTACTTTTTACAATTCTTTTATTTAACAATTCAACTCCAACTTTTGAATATACACCACTGTAAGTTTCTTTAAGACCTTCTCTCATTTCCCCGTGTGTGTGTTAAAAATATTTAGTATTCTCAAAAAAAAAAAAAAAAACAATTCAACTCCAACTTTGTCAACTATTGGTTTTTGTAATTGTATTAAAAAAAAAAATTTGTTGTGTTAAGTTTGGTATGTCTTCACACAATCACTCCCATGTCCCACACTCCTTATCTAATTTTTATTTTTATTTTTAGAATCACCCACTGTATAATTGTCTAATTATGTAATTGTCTTTTAGGGTTAACATTTACTACTCACTAACTGACTAGCCCATGCCCCCAGTCCCCACTCAACAAAATTAAAAACAAATTCAAATTCAGCCACTCAACTCACAGATTCGATCAAAAGTATAAATTAATTATAACTTTCTTTGAAAGAATAGATTAATTAAATATATAAGTCAAAGTAAAAAAGACATAATAAATATTTTTTTGTCAAATTTGTTAAAATCTAAATGGGCATTTTATGAGGTTTAAGATCAACAATTTCTACATTTGTTGTTAGGATTACTACAATTTTTTTTTTTAAAGATTTTAGATCAAATTGGTTTTTTTTTTTTTTTTTCTTTGGCGGTGTGTGTTTAAAAAGGCTGAGATATTATTTAGAGGATCCAATTCAAACTTATTTTAGTTGGACATAAAAAAATAAAAAATAAAAAATTAGGGCTAGGGTATTCAAACTTTTATTTTAGTTCTTAGCTGAATGTTGCCATTGCCCCACCAACTAAAAACCATTAAAATATAGTACTCCCTATATCATATATTAAGTATGTTTAATGTCCATTTGGGAACCACTTATATAGTTATTTGTTAAAATCTTTTATTAGAACTATATATAAAAGTTAAAAACAAAATAAAATAGACTAATTACTTTTTTGATAAAAGTAGGTAGGGAAAAAAAACTAAAAGAAAATAGAAATTCATTAAATTTGAGACACATAAATAGTAACTAGCCTCTGAGCACGCGTGTGAGCGCGTGCTCAGACTCTCCTATTTTTTGGGTAAAATTTAATAATTTGCATTAATTACAATTTGAGATTACTACATTTTCCTATCACAAAAAAATTCTAGGGGTTTTGTCACGAAAGGACCGTAGAGGTAAGCATTTGGAGCTTCGTGTCCTTGACTTTCTTGGTACCCTCATAGGTAGTCTCAAGAATTGTCCAAGCTTCCTTGGCTGTATCTACATGCGATATCCTGTGAAATTCATGATGAAAATATGAAAGTACGCAGTAGAAAATTAATAGATCTACTTCATTCGCAACTGATAACATGTACTATGTAAGTTTCAGAATTTAAGAATAAGAGAGTGTACCTTGGTGTGGTGAAATTCAAAACAAAAGATTAGAAGTTCTTAAAAACACTTTTAATCTTCACTCTAATTCCACTTGATGCCCAAGATGTGTGGTCTCTCAATCAGTTATATGTGTATGTTCAAGAGAGAATGAAAGAGTGTCTAACACTCACATACATCCCATTTCATGTTCTTACAAAATTCTGTATGTTTCTCTCCTTATAACTGATTATCTAATTGGGCTAGCCATTGGGCCTTTTCAATTGGGCTTTTGTATGTGGCTTGGAGTGGGATCAAAAGGGAACAAATAAGACACTAGCTCTAATTGGCCTTGGGCTTTTCTGTCAACTCTTGACAAGTCCAAAGTTACCATTAATTATATTTAATACCACTATATAAATATAATTGCACTCTAGGTCTTATTAATAAATTATATCTCAAGACTTTATTGTACATGCAACCCCTTCATAAAATATTCGTAGTAATACAAAGTCTTGAATGAAGACTGCCACTTTGTAGATCACTACATCTTAATCCTTGAGTACCCGGTTTAATCCTTTTAAGTTATTCATCATATATTTATGAAATCCAATTTCATAAATATATACTTTAGTTTTACTAAAGTGGTTAGGCCTAACACTCTGAATAATTTGCATCAATTACAATTTGAGATTACTACATAATCCTTTCCTCTACGGTCCTTCCGGTAGCACCAGCAGTTTCCACTCGATGTGCCTGAAAAGTCAGTAAAATTGAGTGTTAATTCCATCATCAAGCAATGTTCAAGCAAAATACACCCAGAAAGCAACATGGCATACCCAGCTTGCATCATTGAGCACCTATTGGGAGGATTGAGTACGAGCCAATGATTGCAGGCCTCCAATCATCCTGAAGCACCTCAACCTGAAGCACAACTCTACTAGATTGAGAGCCATTCATCAAGCCAAGGCAATTCCAAGGGGCAAAGAGCTAAACATGGAATATAATACAAGATTGTCTAGGGAACACTTCTTCTTCTTCCGCAGGAAAAAAAAAAGACAAGTCATACATCATTGGGACTCCGAGTCCGCCTACGTGAGGATATCCTTAATCGACCTCAAGAGGAGCCACCTTCAGTATTTCCTTCTTGGCTTGTGAAAAAGCGAGGATATACTGATGATTTTCAAGGTCGAAGAATTTAATCCTTTCCTCTACGATCCTTCTAGTAGCATCAGCAATTCCCAATCGATGTGCCAGAAAAGTCAGCAAAATTGAGTGTTAATTCCATCATCAAGCAATGTTCAAGCAAAATACACTTAGAAAGCAACATGGCAAACCCAGCTTGCATAATTGAGCACATATTGGGAGGATTGAGCACGAGCCAATGATTGCAGGCCTCCAATCATCCACATGATTTCTTCCACAAGATCCACCTGAACCTAAAGCACAACTCTACTTAATTAAGAGCCATTCATCAAGAAAAGGAAATTCCAAGGGGCAAAGAGCCAAACATGGAATATAATACAAGATTGTATAAGGAACACTTCCTCTTATTTTGTAGGAAAAATAAAAATACAAGTTATACGTCGTTGGGGCTCCGAGTCCGCCAGCTTAAGGATCTCCTTGATCCACCTCTAGTGGAGCCACCTTTAGCATTTCCTTCTATACTTGTGAAAAAGCGAGGATATACTGACGATTTTCAAGTTCGAGGCTTCCGATCCTTTCATCTAATGTACTTCTGGTAGTGTCAGCAGTTTAAATTCGATGCTCTTGAAAAGTCAGCAAAATCGAGTGTTAATTCCATCATTAAGCAAAATACACTCAAAAAGCAACATGGCATACCCAACTCACATCAATAAGCACATATTGGGAGTGTTGAGTACCAGCTAAAGATTGCAAGCCACGAATCATCCACATGCTTTCTTCAACAAGATCCACCTCAACCTGAAGCACAACTCTACAGGATTAAGAGCCATTCATCAAGCCAAGGTAATTCCAAGGGGCAAAGAGCTAAACATGGAATATAATACAAGACTGTCTATGGAACACTTCCTCCTGTTTTGCAGCAAAAATAAAAATACAAGTCATACGTCATTGGAACTCCGAGTCCGCCTGCATGAGGATCTCCTTGATCCACCTCTAAAGGAGCCACCTTCAGTATTTCCCTCTTGACTTGTGAAAAATCGAGGATATACTGACGATTTTCAAGTTCGAGGCTTCTGATCCTTTCCTCTAATGTTCTTATGGCAGCATTAGCAGTTTCGATTCGATGTGCCTGAAAAGTCAGCAAAATCGAGTGTTAATTCCATCATCAAGCAAAATACACTCAGAAAGCAACATGGCAGACCCAACTCTTATCATTGAGCACATATTGGGAGAATTGAGTACCAGCTAATGATTGCAAGCCTCCAATCATGCACATACTTACTTCCATAAGATCCTCATCAACTAGAAGCACAACTTTACTTGATTAAGAGCCATTCATCAAGCCCAGGGAATTCCAATTGGCAATGAGCTACACATGGAATAAAATACAAAATTGTCTAAGGAACACTTCCTCCTGTTTTGCAGGAAAAATAAAAACACAAGTGATAAATCTTTATGACTCTGATTCCGCCTGCGTGAGGATCTCCTTGATCCACCTTTAGAGGAGCCACCTTCAGTATTTCCTTCTTGACTTGTGAAAAAGCGAGGATATACTAACGATTTTCAAGTTCGAGGATTTTAATCCTTTCCTCTACAGTCCTTCCGGTAGCATCAGCAGTTTCCATTCGATGTGCCTGAAAAGTCAGCAAAATTGAGTGTTAATTTCGTCATCAAGCAATGTTCAAGCAAAATACACCCAGAAAGCAACTTGGCATGCCCAGCTCGCATCATTGATCACCTATTGGGAAGATTGAATACAAGTCATACGTCATTGGGACTCCGTGTCTACCTGCGTGAGGATCTCCTTAATCCACCTCTAGAGGAGCCACCTTCGGTGTTTCCTTCTTGACTTATGAAAAAGCGAGGATATACTGACGATTTTCAAGGTCGAGGTTTCTGATCCATTTCTCTAAGGTCCTTCTGGGAGCATCAGCAGTTTCCATTTGATGTGCCTGAAAAGTAAGAAAATTGAGTGTTGATTCCATCATCAAGCAAAATACACTCAGAAATCAACATGGCATACCCAGCTCACATCATTGAGCACGTATTGGGAGGATTGAGTACGAGCCAATGATTGCCAGCCTCCAATCATCCACATGCTTTCTTCCACAAGATCCACTTCAAGCTGAAGCACAACTCCACCGGATTAAGAGCCATTCATCAGGCCAAGGCAATTCCAAGGGGCAAAGAGCTAAACATGGAATATAGTACAAGATTTTCTAAGGAACGCTTCCTCTTGTTTTGCAGGAAAATTAAAAATACAAGTCATACATCATTGGGACTCCGAGTCCGCCTTCGTGAGGATCTCCTTGATCCACCTCTAGAGGAGCCATCTTCAGTATTTCCTTCTCTACATGTGAATAGGTGAGGATATACTGACGATTTTCAAGTTTAAGGCTTCTGATTCTTTCATCTAATGTACTTCTGGTAGGGTCAGTAGTTTAAATTCGATGTTCCTGAAAAGTCAGCAAAATCGAGTGTTAATTCCATCATCAAGCAAAATACACTCATAAAGCAACATGGCATCCCCAACTTACATCATTGAGCACATACTAGGAGAGTTGAGTACCAGCTGATGATTGCAAGCCTCGAATCATCCACATGCTTTCTTCCACAAGAACCACCTCAACTAGAAGCACAAATCTACTGGATTAGGAGCCATTCATCAAGCCAAGGCAATTCCAAGGGTCAATGAGTTAAACATGGAATATAATACAAAATTGGCTAAGGAACACTTCCTCGTGTTTTGCAGCAAAAATAAAAATAGAAGTCATACATCTTTATGACTCTGAGTCTGCCTGCGTGAGGATCTCCTTGACCTACCTCTAGAGGGGCCACCTTCAGTATTTCCTTCTAGACTTGTGAAAAAGCGAGGATGTACTGACGATTTTCAAGTTCGAGGATTTTAATCCTTTCCTCTACGGTCCTTCCGTTAGCATTAGCAGTTTCCATTCGATGTGCCTGAAAAGTCAGCAAAATCGAGTGTTAATTTCATCATCAAGCAAAGTTCATGGAAAATACACTCAGAAAGCAACATGGCATACCCAGCTCGCATCATTGAGCACATACTGGGAGGATTGAGTACGAGGCATTGATTGCAAGCCTTTAACATCTACAAGCTTTCTTCAACAAGATCCACCTCAACCTGAAGCACAACTCTACAGGATTAAGAGCCATTCATCAAGCCAAGGCAATTCCAAGGGGCAAAGAGATAAACATGGAATATAATACAAGACTGTCTAAGGAACACTTCCTCTTGTTTCGCAGGAAAATTAAAAATACAATTCATACGTCATTGTAACTCCGAGTCCGCCTGCTTGAGGATCTCCTTGATCCACCTCTATAGAAGCAACATTCAGTATATCCTTCTTGACTTGTGAAAAGGCGAGGATATACTGACGATTTTCAAGTTCGAGGCTTATGATCCATTCCACTAATGTCCTTTTGGTAGCATCTGCAGTTGCCATTCGATGTGCATGAAAAGTCTACAAAATCGATTGTTAATTCCATCATCAAGCAAAATACACTCAAAAAGCAACATGGCACACCCAACTCGTATCATTAAGCACATATTAGGAGGATTGAGTACAAGCCAATGGTTGCAAGCCTCCAGTCATCCACATGCTTTCTTCCACAAGATCCACCTCAACCTGAAGCACAACTCTATAGGATTAAGAGCCATTCATAAAGCCAAAGCAATTCCAAAGGGCAAACAGCTAAACATGGAATATAATACAAGATTTTCTAAGGAACACTTCCTCTTGTTTTGTAGGAAAATTAAAAATACAAGTCATACGTCATTGTAACTCCAAGACCGCTTACGTGAGGATCTCCTTGATCCACCTCTAAAGGAGCCACCTTCAGTATTTCCTTCTTGACTTGTGAAAAGGCGAGGATATATTGACGATTTTAAAGTTCGAGGCTTCTGATCCTTTCCTCTAATGTTCTTATGGCAGCATCAATAGTTTCCATTCGATGTGCCTGAAAAGTCAGCAAAATCAAGTGTTAATTCCATCATCTAGCAAAATACGCTCAGAAAGCAACATGGCACACCCAACTCGCATCATTGAGCACATATTGGGAGAATTGAGTACAAGCTAATGATTGCAAGCCTCCAATCATGCACATGCTTACTTCCACAAGATCCACCTCAACTAGAAGCACAACTCTGCTTGATTAAGAGCCATTCATCAAGCCCAGGCAATTCCAAGGGGCAATGAGCTAAACATGGAAGAAAATACAAAATTGGCTATGGAACACTTACTCCTGTTTTGCAGGAAAAATACAAACACAGGTCATAAATCTTTATGACTCTGATTCTGCCTGCGTGACGATCTCCTTGATCCACCTCTAGAAGAGCCACCCTCAGTATTTCCTTCTTGACTTGTGAAAAAGCGAGGATATACTTACGATTTTCAAGTTCGAGGATTATTATCCTTTCCTCTATGGTCCTTCCGGTAGCATCAGCATTTTCCATTCGATGTGCCTGAAAAGACAGCAAAATTGAGTGTTAATTTCGTCATCAAGCAATGTTCAAGCAAAATACACCCAGAAAGCAACATGGCATACCCAACTTGCATCATTGATCACCTATTGGGAAGATTGAATACAAGTCATACGTCATTGGGACTCTGTGTCTGCCTGCGTGAGGATCTCCTTAATCCACCTCCAGAGAAGCCACCTTCGGTGTTTCCTTCTTGACTTATGAAAAAGCAAGGATATACTGATGATTTTCAAGGTCGATGCTTCTGATCCATTCCTCTAAGGTCCTTTGGGTAGCATCAGCAGTTTCCATTCGATGTGCCTGAAAAGTAAGGAAAATCGAGTGTTAATTCCATCATCAAGCAAAATACACTCAGAAAGC
>JARYZH020000609.1:751-110307 GCA_030021035.2 Notholithocarpus densiflorus
TCTCTCTCTCTCTCTCTCTCTCTCTCTCTCTCTCTCTCTCTCTCTCTCTCTCTCTCTAAAAGCTCTCTAGGGTTAGCTTATAATGTTCTTTAAATACTGTCATACATAGAACACGAATTGGGCTTGAAATTGAAAAGTTGTGGGCTTTTTCACATTTGTTAATTTTTGCCGATTCTGCAATTTTTGAAAAGTCGAATAGGAATTAAGTGGCAATCAAATGGTTTCGATAGGTCGAACATGAATCGAGTACCAATCAAAAAAACAGATTCACATCTTTCTTATCATGGGCTTGGATCTTTGTCTTGGACTTGGAAGTACACATTCTAACTGTTAGGTTCTAAATATTTAGAAATAAATGTTTAGGTTCTAAATACTTTATATGTTGGCAAATCGAGAGCACAAACTTGTCTAGGATTAGATCTTAGGGTCTATGAAGTGTTTTAGACATTGCTTAAAGTGATATAAGTCAAGATTCAAGAACATACAAGCTACAGAAAAAAATAATTGAAAATTTGACTAGCTTGAACGATCGAGAGAAAGCTTTGATCAATCGAACCGCGAACTGCAAAATTTGTTTTAAGGCCCAACATCACTCGAACTGTTTAGGGTTTCAATCCAAACCTATTGGGTATATAAGAAAAACCCTAAAACATGTTTTTCAAGTATTGGAGAGTTACTCTTTTGAGATCTGTAAAATTATTGTACCTTCTAACTCTTTCAAGCACCTACTGGAGATCACCCTCATATTACTAGTACTGATGGAGTAAAGTTGCAGCCAAGCTTCAGCTATCAAGTGTACTGAAGATTAAGACGTGAACTGGAGGTTTATGTTGGAGCAAGTCCACATCAAAGAAGTCTGAGGGGTTCAGAGCTCGGTTTGGTAACTGTAATTAGATTTACTACGAATTGGTATTCTTGACTGTAAATCTCAATTTGATATAGTGGATTGTTCTCTTAGGATTGTTCCCCTGTAGGTTTTTGCCTTGAAACTAGTTTGTTTCATTAGTTTTTCTGAGTCATCACATCTTGTGTTATTTAGTTTTCCAATGTGCATGATATGTGTGATGAATGTTTAACTTTGATATGAATAATTAACCTAAGTAACAACTTGGCTAATCAATTAGATTAAACAAACTGTGTTTTTAGGGGTCTAAAAACTTAACACTAACTTTACAAGACTTACTATTTGCCATGGTTTGCCAACCCTACATACTCAAACCCTAACAAGCAAAATGTCAGGTTAGTGGTAAGTGGTAAGTGGAAAATAAGTATTCCTAGTTACTTCTGCAAGAATTTGCATCACTCTTTGAAGAGAATATACACAAATTTCCAGATCCGTGAGATGCAAAAATAGAAAGAAAAATATATATATATATATATATGCGCCATAGAAAACAATCACACAAGACAATATTTACGTAGTTCAGCAATTTGCCTACATCCACAAAGTTGTACTAATTTCACTATTTTCAAGGAAAAATACAAGATACTGCAGTACAATTTTTCATCTCTCAAAAAAACACATCAAACCCTAGTCTGAAGCAACGGTATTTATATCCCACAAAATCACTTTTATAATAGGTCAGGTCATAATTCGAATCAAATACAACTAGACTCCACATAACCCAACACTCTTCAATGGACTAACTTGAACCATAGACACTAGAATTACTTTTTAGTATATGCAATACCTGGGACAATAAGTCCTAGAATTGCCTCTTTCCAAATGTGAATTCTTTCGTATTGGGACATACCAATCACCTCTTTGCTTACAGCTAATGATTCTCGGGTATGTGTATGTGTGTTTGTGTGTATGTATATATATAAAAGAAGGAAAGCTGCATTCTTTTCATTTGTTTCCCTAATGTACACATGTAACACATCCTTTCATGATTCTTTGCGCCTCAAGATTTTGTTAGACAAAAGCAGAATTTCCCTTTTGCTTCTCTTGCCTTAGATTTTATCACTAGCCTCTGACTTCTCCCTTAGCAAGATTACCCAGGTACAATGGGTGAAGATATATCTCTTACCTCCTAAGCTCTCTATTCTAGAAGACCTAATAAGCTCAATATGCAAGAGCTCTAAAGGATTAGTGGTAAGCACATCAGAAGTTTTGGGTGTTGGGATCTAATATGTTTTCCTATTTGGCAAGGACCACAAACGACCTTTTCAACTTTTCCCAACTTGGGCAAACCAAGCACAGCCTCAACCTTTGAAATCTTCACCAATTGCTTGTAGCTATTAGCTACTAGCATGGCATTGATACCATAACTCAACATCAATTAGAGCCTGTTTGGCATCAGCTTTAGTTTTTAGTTTTTATGTACAAATTTTCAAAACTTTACTTTTTCCCGTATTTTCTCACTTTTTCAAAAATTTTCAAAGTACAAGTATACTTTAGCACATTTTTAGCAAAAATTTTCAGCAAAAAACTAAATAAGCTATTCACAAACGAGCACATAGTCTAAACATAGTTGCAACCCAATTTAATGTTAGGGACAATGTTGTAGCAATTGTGAGATGTCCTTACACCTTCCATGACATGTTCCCCTTCTTCATTAATGACATCACACTTCTTTTTGGATTTTTTATTTTATTTTTAGAATACTAAATATTTTAACACACATACACGGGGAGAGGGGAGAATGTCATAATTCTTTTTGAAAAATTGAATTATGATCATCCTCGTTACAAAGCTGACTCATACTTGTTATGCACTGGTGTACCATGTTTATATATATATATATATATATATAAATATAATTAGTCTATACTTTATAATTCATACCATCTAATTAACCAGCATTGTTAGGAATGCTATAAGCATATGGATAATAATTGTTGTAGATTTAGTTAGTTAGTTACAATTCCAAGCATGTTAATCACATTTAGCAGATGTTAGAATTATTAATGCACATAAAGAATAATAGGACCATTAGGATAAGGCCATATGGGCCAACAGAATAAGTTTTATGGTTCTATAAATACCTACTTGTATAATCACATTTTCATCATTGAAGAATAAACCAATTTCTTAGTGCATTAGTGCATCTCTCTCTCTCTCTCTCTCTCTCTTAATCTCTTTCTTTCTCTATAGAGGGTGACTATCTCGAATTAAGTCAATTTCCCTATAATTCTCACCAATTTTCCTATAATTCCCATCAATCTCCATTAGGAACCACCGGGTTCCTAACAATTGGTATCAGAGCCGTCGATCTTGATACGGACGAATGTGACTGAAGAGAACTTTGGAAAGGATTACGGCAAGTGGTGAACAAAGTTTCAGAGGATGTCAAGACTTTGTATGAATCTCACAATGCCGTTTTAGAGAAGGTCAAGGCCTTGGTTGAATCTAACAAGGCCATGAATGAAGAGCTCTCAAGATTGCAAGAGGGTTTCAAGAACATGACGGAAGAGGAATTACAATCTCTTAATTCAATGAAACTCGAAGAACAAATCAAGTTCCAAGAATCTACTACTGTTGTTGCAAGCCGGGATGTTGATTTTTGTGTTAAAGTGGATGATGATATACATGTACACGCTGCCCTTGAAGTTAGTCCAAAGAACCAACAAAGAAGGTGATGATGATCTTCCAAGAACCAATTCTTGATGCACCAATGGAGGCTTCCATTCATGAGTCTATGATTCAAGAATTGGCAATCCAAGTGTCAGTGATCCAAGAATCCAAGATGCAAGCGCCAACAATTTTAATGGTTCTAGAATCAAATAAGGTCTTGAGGATACAAGAACATTCCAATGAAACCTTGAAGATTGAAGAACCATTGAAAGCTCAAGAATTTGAGCAAAGTTTGAAGATCTACGAAGAAGAAACCTTCATGTGCACGGGACCGCTTGTCAAAGAGAAATGCATGAATATGGTGATCAAAATGTCACTAAGGTATTGGTCCATTGGAAGATCTCTTTTGATGAAGATGCTATTTCACAACAACACCTTGTGGGTAAGGTGTTTTAAAGGGGAGGGAAATGTTAGGAATGCTATAAGCATATGGATAATAATTGTTGTATTGAGATTTAGTTAGTTAGTTAGTTACAATTCCAAGCATGTTAATCACATTTAGCATATGTTGGAATTATTAATGCACATAGGGAATAATAGAACCAATAGGATAAGGCCATGTGAGCCAATGGGATTAGATCTAGTCTCCTATAAATACATGATTGTAATTCAATATTAGATATCAATGGAAGAATAAACCAATTTCTTAGTGCATTAGTGCATCTCTCTTTTTCTCTTAATTTCTTTATTTCTCTATGGAGGGTGACTAGCTCGAATTAAATCAATTTCCTAATTGTTGTAGATTTAGTTAGTTAGTTACAATTCCAAGCATATTAATCACATTTAGCACATGTTGGAATTATTAATGCAAATAGGGAATAATATAACCATTAGGACAAGGCCATGTGGGCTAACAGAATAGTTTTATGGTTCTACCTACTTGTATAATCACATTTCCATCATTGAAGAATAAACCAATTTCTTAGTGCATTAGCGCATCTCTCTCTCTCTTAATCTCTTTCTTTCTCTATGAAGAGTGGTTACCTCGAATTAAGTTAATTTCCCTACAATTCCCACCAATTTCCCTATAATTCCCATCAATCTCCATTAGGAACTACCGGGTTCCTAACAAGCATTAACATAATTAAAATATCATTCTAAAAAAATCATAAATAAAAGATATAACATTTAAAAAAAGAAAAAGAAAAAGACAAGGGTTCATAAAATCTCATATACACAATTCAACAACTAAAAGTTCATAAAGCCTGATACTTTTTTTTTTTTTTTTGAAAAACATCTTGTGCACAATGAAACAAACCAAAAAAGCTCATAAATCTTATAAAAGTGGGCCTATTTCTTAGAGAAAAAAAAAATAGAAATCCATAAAAACAATTTCAGTCTAGATTTATCCACTTAAAATAATGGAAATTGGCCGGAGTAGGCCAGTACATGCCAAAATTTTGACCAAGATATATAGAATAGGAGGTTTAATGCACTAGTTTATGTATTGGAATGGAATATTCTAGCATAAATAGAACGAGATTCAAAACATTGGCTGATAACAAGAAAATATCTAGTAAGTCCGCTCCATGTTAGTGGACTAGTCATAAGATATTTACTAGTTATGAAGGTAGGTAAAATGGAAAAATAAAGAAAGAAAGAAAATTTAAATAAAATAGAGAATTTGTTGGAGTATATATTCATAATATATATATATATAAATTATTAAAAGAATATTTAAAAAGTAGTTAAATAAATTAAAAAAGAATAAATAAAAATTTTGACCATGAAAATTTGAGAATTTTTTTTTTGGACCCATAAAGTAAAAATTTTGTTTTGATTCACCAAGTTTGATCAAGTTTTATCTCAAAAAAAAGTTTGATTAAGTTTTAAAAATTTCATTCCGTTCAATTCCATAATTAATTTGGTAGTTAAATATGCCAATAAAACAACCTCTCTCTCTCTCTCTCTCTCTCTCTCTCTCTCTCTCTCCACACAACTGGATGAGCCACAGTTATGAATTGAATGACTACTACGAAAACTAAATCAAACTTGGTGGACCAAAATGAAAAATCTCATAATTTAGTGAACAAAATAATAACCCTAAATTTTAAAAGTCGAAAATGTTATATAATCATTAGAAAATTAAGTTACTTTCGTACTCAATCTGTATGAGATTTTGAATAAAACGTTAGAGATGCTCGAAACAAGAAAAATGGAAGATGACCCTGCTTTGTTTATAAACTAGTCAGCAACCACAGAAAAGTCAAATAAAATATGGCTTATCTCAAAAAATTATTTTTTCTCTATTTTATTATGTATATAAATATCAAATTTGATAATTACTATATTTTATAAAAAAAATGATCATACTAACGAGTGTCTTTAGGACAATGGTTAACAATCCATTTTAAGAAAATTTTGACATCACTTTTATAAAAAGTAGAAAAAACTGTCAAAACATTAATTTTTTTTTTCTTTTCTTATAAAAGCTTTCTTTAAATGAATTATTAATCATTGCCCTAAGGGCATCCATTAACATTTCTCTATAAAAAAATAATTATGATAGTTATTTAAATATATTTATTGTGATTGTGTTTATCTATGAAATATTAAATACGAAATTTAATAATTATGTTAGTTATTAATAGGTATTTATTACTATTTTTTTATTATATTTAATTATTAGATATATAATTATTGTAATTATTAATAGATGTTAATGTTGATTGTATTTGTATATGGAAGTATTTATTCTATTATATAGGCTAGAATGCAAGACCCTCTTTTTAAGTTTCACCATAATTTATTTCAGACTTCTAATTTTGTCTTTGTTTATTCAAGTCCTCAAAGTTTCAAATTTATTCAATTAAGGCCTCAAAGTCAACTTTAGTTAACATTTTTTACAAAAAAACTCTGGAGAATATTTTCAATCATTAATTGGATTTTTTTAACTTAAAAAATTTGAAGAAAAAAATTAAAAGTTTGGACAACTAACTTCAACATTTAACAAAAATTGATGAAGAGACCTTAATTTAATAAACTTGAAACTTAGAAGATTGAAATGATCGAAAGCAAATTTAGAGAACTAAAATGAATTCTAGTGAAACGTAAAAGGTAAATTTTGCATTTTAGCCATAAATATACAATAGAATATAAACTTAATTAAAAAATATATATATTATAATATTGACATAGAAAATTGTGAGACCTGAATACTTTATATGGCAAAATAACATGAAGTCAACAAAATATTGTTTTCCCATTGGTTGAATATGTCATTTCTCAACTACATTAGAGCATCTCCAACCGGTTTTCTCATCCTATCCTATTTTACCATCCCAAAAAGCTATTTTATCAATTATACCATACCATTTTACAATACACCCAATATCTTATATTTTATTTTTTCATACTACATATTAAAATAATATAAATTACACAATAAAATAATATAAAAAATCTCTCTCTCTTCTCTCTTCATCTATGTTCTCCATCTCTCTGTTTTTCCCTCTCTCATCCACCCACCACCAACCCAAACCCAGAACAACCACCCACCAATACACACCTGCAACTTGAAAAAAGCCTTGATTTTTTTTTTTTCTCTTCACTGCCAATTCAGCCATACTCACAAAGAAAGAAAGAGCAGAGATAAATTTAGCCACCATCCATATCAAACCCATACCCACCTCTTCCTTTAGCCATCGATCACAACAGAAAGAAGAAAAAAAAAAAAAAAAAAAAAAAACAGAACCCCGATCGCAACCCAGAAGAACCCAGACCTCTTCCTTTAGGCATTGGTCACAACAGGAAAAAAAAAAAAAAACACACACACACACACACACAGAACCCAGATCGCAACCCAGACCTCTTCCTTTAGCCATCGGTCACAACAGAAAAGAAAAAAAAAAAAAAAAAAAAAAAAAAAACACACACACACACACACACACACATAAACACAGAGACAGAACCCAGATCGCAACTCACTTTGGCGGCGTTTTTTGACACCAGACTCTCCACTTCAGCACCTGCAAACTCGCGTTCATCACTTTCCTCCTATTCACCGCGTTGTTCATCGTCATGCTATCCAACGACATCATCACGGAGAGATCAGCTTGTGTCACGAAGAGATCGACTCGTGTCACGGAGAGATCGGCTCGTGTCGCTCTGAGCACCGGCAATCTGCACGAACTCAACGGCGACGACGGACCGAAATCCACGACATCTGGTTTTTGGACCTTGCATCGGAGACGGACTGAAAGTGTGATAGAGAAGAGGGAGACAGAGAGGAAAGTGTGAGAGACAGAGAATGACAAAGAGAGAGATGAGAGATGAGAGAGAAAAAAGGTGGAATAAAATATTAATATTATTTTTGGCATATTGCTATAGTACCATCTTACATTTAAGATGGTACTGTAGCATTATGCCAAAAAAATTTAGTCTTTCTCAGTTTTAGCCTTCCAGCTGCTGAGCACATTTTGGGCCTAAATGCCAAATGTACCTTACATTTGGCATTTGGCCCTCCAGCTGCAGATGCTCTTAGGAAACCTAATATATTATCACTTGGTATATTTAGAGGGGAGAAAAAAATGACTGGAAAAAAAAAAAAAAAAAAAAAAAAAAGAAAAAAAAGAAAAAGAAAAAGAAAGAGGGTGGTTGGAATATATTCTCTTTCTTCTTCCCATCTTCCCCATCCAAATATAGGAAATAATTAAGATCACTACATTCGAAAAAATAGATACTATAAATTTATTTAACTTAAAATTTGAGCTATCAAACAACCAGAATTTTTTTAGAATTAAAAAAAAAAATTTGAGACTAAAAATTGAACTTCATACAAACTTTAAGAATGTAAACAATATTTAAGTATAATTTTATGATACAATAAGATTCAATAGCTATGGCGTCTTCTATATGATAATTTTTTTTTACTGTAAGGCCTAATAATTATTCTTTATTATCATTCCAAGATTGCAATTAGTTTCTTTTATGTGAATGAGATTTGATTCCATTATTGCTCTTTACCATCAAACAAAAACATTAATTGGTTATTTTTTTATGCATATAGGATTTGATCATAGATCCTTTATTAAAAGAAACTAGTCGCGAACCCGCGCGTTGCGCGTGATAATTATTTTTATGGTAGTTTTATTAAAAAAAAAATTACAATTTAAACTAATCTAATAATGAGTAATGTATTTCGTAATTATATTTTTATTTATTATAGGAACAATCATAAATGTAATATAGGAACAATCCAAAACACCAAAAAACGTAAACTAAAAAAAAATTAATAAAACTTAACAATGATTAATTGAACCAATATTAGGATAAAATTTTGTTTTTGATAATCTATTAAGGTTATTTTCTTTGTAGAAATTATAATTACGGCCGCCCAAAACATATTATCAAATAAACAATTATTAGCAAAATCTAAGAATTAAATTTCTATACATGCATTGTTATAAAATAATAATAATAAAAATAAAATTGCAAAAGTTAAAATTTGTCACCTATCCAATTATTTTCGTTTGGTTAACTTTTGCTTTTCTTTAAATAAATGGCATTATAGAGTACTTCTAATACAACTATTAAGAGTACTTTGTCCACCACAAATGATTAGAAAATAAACAAAAATTAGTAAAGTCTCATAGTTTAACATCTAAATTGAGCACTATAAAAAATCATGCTATGTAACAGAATAAATACCAAATTATCCAAATCATGTTATGTAATAGAATAATATTATATTTTTATATGCTATATTTAATTCTTAGAACGCAATAGGATAACATTTAACAATCAAAGAGAATAAATAAATAAATAAATAACAACAATTTAAAAAAAAAAAACTAAATCACAATTTTAAAAACAAAACTAAATCGCATTAACTTAAAATAGAGTTTTAAAGAATATAAAAAATTATCAACCTAAAGTAGAGATGCAAGAAAAAAAAAAATCCACCAAAAAATTTAGAGAGAGAGAGAGAGAGAGAGAGAGAGAGAGAGAGAGGGGACCTTTTTTTTTGTGAGGGAAAACTATGCATAAAATAAAAGAGATAGTGCCAAATTTATAGTAAGAGGGTGTGAATAAGAAGAGACAAAAATAAAGAAAGATGAAGAGAAAAAGGAAAAATGATATTAATGTAGAGGGTAGTGGGGAGATGAAAATGTAAGGGAGGGAGAAAGATTGAAGTAGTGGGGAGATGAAATGGTAAGGGAGAGAGAAAGGTTGGAGAAGTGTAAATATTAAAAAAATAAATGTTAAAAACAATTATAAGAAAATTGGAACAAAAAAATCGTAAAGCTTGAAAGGCTTCAACATTTTGTTTTTTTTTTTTTTTTTTAAAGCTGAAAAAGCTCACACAAAACCCTAAAACTGAACTGAAAAGGCTTTGGGTTGGGCTTGATTGTGGAACTAAATAAATAAGAAGTTGGCTGGATTAATTATACAGATTTATTATAGAGTAATAGTGGAAGTAAATTAATAAGTAGTGGGCCGGATTTATTATAGGGTGATAGTGGAAGTAAATAAATAAGTAGTGGACTACATTTATAGGACTGAAAATTGTAAAAACCATTTTAAAATTGTAGGACAAATTATATTTAAAAAAAAAAAAAAAAAGAATGATGTGGCAGCTGATGTGGCGCAGCGTGAGAGTAGCAGCATTAAACGCTACGCTTCAGCTTTTAGTAATATATAAATTGGGATGGGGAAGATGAACAAATAAAACATCACTCCATTATCTACCATATTTTAAAAGAAATTGGGATACTCAAGTCCCTCTTTTAAACATGATCTTCAAAATATTTGTCTCTAAGACCCTAAGCATGTCGCATGGTCCACATGAAGACTATACAGGACCAAAGATGGATTACCAAACTTGCTGATTATCAACATCAAGATTTGCTATTTTGTGCATGTGATATGGCCATCAAACACATGACGACAAGCCCCACGAATGACACAAAGCTAATCTACTTAAGAAGCCTTTCGAGCAAAGCCTTCGTATGCTTGATTTTCAATTGAGCCTTCCAACGAATTCAAACAACCAGCATTGCACCTTCTTTTCCATTTTCTATATAAGAACCCAAAAAATTTGATAATCTTTCCTCTAGCTCCTTAAGCTTTTCTAGTGTCTCTACCTTTCTCTTGCACACCAATACATCATGTTCAACTTTCAACCTTGTTTTTTCAACATCTTAAAGATATTGTTTCTACTAATTGTTTTTGTCCTCCCCACTATAGTTTCTGGAGATTGTACATGTGATGCTGAGGCCACAAAGAACAACAAAAATGATGCACTTAAATATAAAGTAGTTTCAATAGCTGTAATTCTTTTTGCTGGTGCTGTGGGAGTAAGCATTCCATTGTTAGCAAGAAAATCCGAACACTAAGGCCTGAACATGACATCTTTTTCATGATCAAAGCCTTTGCAGCTGGTGTAATTCTAGCAACTGGGTTCATTCACATACTACCGGATGCATTTGCGAGTTTGACATCACCATGCCTTAATGAAAATCCATGGGGAAAATTCCCTTTTACCAGCTTCGTTGCCATGGTTTCTGCTATAGGAACATTAATGGTGGATTCATTCGCAACGGGGTTTTATAAGAGGCAATCTAAGCAGGTAAATACAGTAGATGAAGAGATGCATGAAGAGCATGAGGGACATGTTCATGTTCATAAACATGCCACACATGGTCATGCTCATGGCTCAGCCACACATCATGAGGAGTTGAATCTGGCAGAGCTAATCCGTTTTCGGGTTATATCACAAGTAAGGTTAATTTCAGATTAATTGTTGGGTGATATTGGCTAATGGGGTATCTTATATTATATAGTTTGATTTTAGAATCAGATTTTAATGAACTTTGGTGGGTGTGTTTTCTTAGGTATTGGAGTTGGGAATTGTGGCTCATTCAGTGATAATTGGAATATCATTGGGTTCTTCTCAAAGCCCTCAGACAATAAAGCCTCTACTAGCTGCACTGTCTTTCCATCAGTTTTTTGAGGGTATGGGGCTTGGTGGCTGCATCGCTCAGGTATCAGATTTCTTTTTTCTTTTCTTTTCTTTTTTTTTTGGTTAAAAAAAAAAGGGTAGAAAGGGTAACCAGTGTGGTTTCTCTACTTGGGCGTGTTCATAATAGCACCCTATCCGCTCTCAAGCGAGACCCTATACTCCCGGTCTGTAAGAAACTTACTTATTATTTTTTAGATTGTTTGGAATAGGGATAGAATATAAGGATCACCAATACACAGCTAGCTATTGAGGCTCAAACCCAAGTCCTAAGAGTTGTTGGCCTAGTATATTACGAACTAGGCCACCCGAATGTTGGTTCAGATTTCATTCTATAGCCATGACTCCCCAACCTCTCAAGTGGGGCTCTGTTAATTGACAAAATTGTGAACCATTTGCATTTGTTATAAGCAATATTCTGCATCTTTGAATTCTATGCATAAGTTCAGTTATAGCACTGAAACTTAAAGTAAGCGCAGAGAGAAAGAGAGAGAGACAAATAATTGTTAATGCTAATGAGTAATATAATCTAACACTACTATAGTTTTTGAAATGTCAATTAAAAATATAGCTAGCCGTACATCCAGTATGTCAACTTTCAAGCAATCATTTAAAATTTTTTATTTATTTATTTTTAAATCAGCTTATAGAATATCCAATCAGCCGTACATCCAATTTGTCATTTTTTTTTTCTTTTTTTTAATCAAGGTTAGAAATCTATCCTAAATCTACCACTCTCCCGGACCAAAGATGTCTTTGGCTGTAGTAAACCAACACATACTGCCATAAGTGTAGAGTAAAACAATTTATCAGAGGGAAAAAACTTTCGTACATAGTGTGTTACACACTTGAGTTTTTATAACGAGTTTTCAGTTATAAAAACTCAAGTATGTGTAACACAGTGTGTAAAATAAACACCCCCTTATCATATTATAATTGTTGAATTAGCATGTTGTGATTGGTGCTAATAACAGTGATGTCGTAAATGGGACAATGTAAAAATGTTATTACTTCTAATAACAACTTGATATCCAGAGTCATGAAAAAGATTGTGAATAATTTTGTGTAACTAGTATTACGTTTCATACTAAGATATGCTTTCGAAGTTTTTATTTTATCTCTTATTTAAATACACTTTTGGTTACAATATAGGCACAGTTCAAGACTAGGTCTGCAGCAATTATGGCAACATTTTTCTCCCTCACAGCCCCTGTGGGAATTGCAATTGGTATTGGAATATCAAGTGTTTACAATGAGAATGGCTCAACTGCTCTGATTGTTGAAGGGATTTTCGATTCTGCTTCGGCTGGGATTTTGATTTACATGGCGCTTGTTGACCTATTAGCAGCCGATTTCATGAACCCAAGAGTGCAAAACAACTTGAGGATCCAATTAGGGGCAAATGCATCACTTCTTCTAGGGGCTGGTTGTATGTCTGTGTTGGCCAAATGGGCTTGAATTTTTTAGCACCACATATTTTGCTATGCAATAATACAAGCTAAGAATGTCCATCACAAGTCCTATCAAGAAAGGAAAACAAATAAAGTTCATAGCATAGAGAATGTTTAATTCATTTATATTGAATTATTTACCAAAAGGGTCTACTTACTATTCAAAAATGCTAGGACCATAACTGATGTCACAACTTGTACATGTGGCAATTTGTGAGTGACGGAGTAAAAGTTGTCCATATGAGTTCACCACTCATAACTCGCCATGTGGACAAGTTGTGGCAAAGTTGTGGTTATAGCATTACAATAACCTTAGAGAAACCAAAAATTTCACAAATCTTTTTTTGCACCCTCCCTTTTTTCTTGTGTTGTGGTGGGTTCCAAAAGAGATGAATATCAGTTTTTATGTGAGATTATGTGAAATAGTAAGTGAATAAGTCAATGCCTCTACCAACATGGCCTCCAGCATACAATTCCATCTTGCATTATTCTTTCTTAACTTCTTTCTATCTATCTTATTATTATTATTGAATAATTGAAGAAAGGGATTTAAACCTAGGTTCTCACTATTGTGAGAATCAAATAATGTCATTGAGATACAAGGCTCTTAGCATCTTACATCACAATTTTCAAAAAAAAAAAAAAAAAAAAAAAAAAAAATTCCAAAACAAGTCAGTAGTTACATAAAGTTTGAACTAAGAAGAAAGGGAGTATGGAGTTTATATGTGTAATCCAAAGCCAAACCCAAAAGGACACAGAATAAAGTTAATATGTGTAATCTCAAGCCAACCTCAAATGGAGTATTATATGCTTGCATTACAATAAACAAAACAAGTAATCTTCTTTTTCATTCCCTTACACAGAATTCAAACCTCACATCTCCACTCATGTAACTCTTACTATTTGACACTTTTGAGTTGTCAGTTTATAATAGCCCAAGTCCATGTGTGGGCTTTAGGCTTACCACTTTTCGCAGAAATTATTAGCAACATACCACTGTTTGCAAAATAAGTAGCAATATACCACTTTTTTGAAACTCGAGTTCATGAAACTCAAGTTTGCTGTGAAAATCGAGTTTTAAACACTTGTGTTTCATAAAAAAAACTTGTGCTGAGGTGGATTTTTTTATTGAAAAAATGCCACATGGAACTCGAGCTTGGTAAACTCGAGTTCCATGCAACACAATTCTCGAGCTTACCAAGCTCGAGTTCTTTGTAAATACAAAACTCGTGCGTAATGCTCTTTTTTTTTTCTTCTATGGTACTCGAGCTTACCAAGCTCGAGCTCCTTGTAATATTGAACTCAAGTTTGGCAAGCTCAAGTTTTTTTATTCTTTTTTTTCGATAATCAACAAATAAACATAAACATAAAAAGAAGTTATTTGTTTCATTTGAACGCACAAACATATGTTTTTATTTATTTAAATAGAAACATTGTAAAATATAGAAATTTTAATTTCAAAATATTAATTTTTAGGCCACTCATACCCCTCCACTGTTTGCAAAATAAGTAGCAATATACCACTTTTTTGAAACTCGAGTTCATGAAACTCGAGTTTGCTGTGTAAATCGAGTTTTAAACACTCGAGTTTCAAAAAAAAAAACTTGTGCTGAGGTGGATTTTTTTATTGAAAAAATGCCACATGGAACTCGAGCTTGGTAAACTCGAGTTCCATGCAACACAATACTCGAGCTTACCAAGCTCGAGTTCTTTGTAAATACAAAACTCGAGCGTCTCTTTTTTCCTTCTATGGTACTCAAGCTTACCAAGCTCGATTTCCTTGTAATATGGAACTCGCTCAAGTTTTTTGTACTTTTTTTTCGATAATCAACAAATAAACATAAACATAAACATAAAAATAAGTAATTTTTTTTTCATTTGAATGCACAAACTTATGTTTTTATTTATTTAAATAGAAACATTGTAAAATATAGAAATTTTAATTTCAAAATATTAATTTTTAGGCCACTCATAGCCCTTGTCCATTCATTTTTAACAGACTCATCAATTTCTAACTTCTCGGAAGCGTTATGGTCAAATTGATTAAAATATTGTGGGTTACAATGAGAAATTAGAACAACATATAAAAGAAAAATCTCACTCCATTTTTAGCCATGGGCACACCGAAAGAAGTTTAAGCTACATATTGTTACTTTATCAATCCTGTTCCGAATTACTGTATGGTTAAATGATTGATAAGTATTGCAGAAAGAGTGGACCACTCGGATATAAAGAAGAACTTATGTCTTACCACATCTGGATATGTAAGTTCTTGACTTGCAGTTTTTCTAAGAGGAATGCGAAAGATTTTTGCAGTGTTTCTAGTACTTATATATCCAAACGTGGTAAGACGTAAGTTGTTCTTTATATCCGAGTGGTCCATTCTTTCTGCAATACTTATCAATCATTTGACCATACAGTAATTCGGAACAGGATTGATAAAGTAACAATATGTAGCTTAAACTTCTTTCGGTGTGCCCATGGCTAAAAATGGAGTGAGATTTTTCTTTTACATGTTGTTCTAATTTCTCATTGTAACCCCCAATATTTTAACCAATTTGACCATAACGCTTCCAAGAAGTTAGAAATTGATGAGTGTGTTAAAAATGAATGAACAAGGGGTATGAGTGGCCTAAAAATTAATATTTTGAAATTAAAATTTCTATATTTTATAATGCTTCTATTTAACATATGTTTGTGCGTTCAAATGAAAATAATTACTTATTTTTATGTTTATTTTTATTTGTTGATTATAAAAAAAAAAGTATAAGGAACTCGAGCTTACCAAACTCGAGTTCCATATTACAAGGAACCCGAGCTTGGTAAGCTCGAGTACCATAGAAGAAAAAAAAAAAAAAAAAGAGACGCTCGAGTTTTGTATTTACAAAGAACTCGAGCTTGGTAAGCTCGAGTATTGTGTTGCATGGAACTCGAGTTTACCAAGCTCGAGTTCCATGTGGAATTTTTTCAATAAAAAAATCCACGTCAACACAAGTTTTTTTTTATGAAACTCGAGTGTTTAAAACTCGATTTACATAGTAAACTTGAGTTTCATGAACTCGAGTTTCAAAAAAGTGGTATATTGCTTCTTATTTTGTAAACAGTGGTATGTTGCTAATAATTTCTGCGAAAAGTGGTAAATGGCCAATTTGGCCCTCTTACAGGAATAAAAGTCTAAAGCCAAAATATGACTTATTTTAAGAAGTAAGATTACAACCAATTCCACACTCATTTTCACAATTATCCTATATTATGACTAGTTGTTTGTCGCTTTTATATGAACCCACTACCTTTTTATGACCACTCACAATCCACCACATCAAATAATTATAAAATTAGATATGAAATTGATTGTGGTCTTAGAATGTTTCCCAAAATATATGACTACATTTCTTATCTCAATAAACACATATTTTGCTTGGATTGAGAAAATGGAAAAAGAGAAGTGGGAAAGAAGTGATTATAATATCTTAGTTTAAGTATATATTCCGGTCATTCCTTTCTTCTCCTCTTATCTCTCCTACTAAACATGCCCGTAATTTGTAAACCAAGCAAAAAGGAATTCTCTTTCCCTTTTTTTTTTTTTTAATTCTTTTTTTTTTCTTTTTTTCTTTTTCTTTTTTTATTTTTTTTATTTTTTTATTTTTTTTCTTTTTTATGTTTGCATAAATTCACTATTGTCTATGGTTGATTGATAACCCTTTAAGGTGCTCCTTCATACAGAATGGGGGAGATAATGCAATCATCCTAGGTGGGAAGGTAGCTTCCATGAATGGTGTGCATGGCCAACCCTATGCAGTACACTTTGAGAGTACCATACGTTTTGTATTGGGTCATAAATCCCATCAGACTACCTTTTGTCCTTTTTGTGAAATAAATCTACACTTTCACAGTGGAATAATATATGTCTCAATTACTCTCCGGTTCGAGAAATTATAAGGTCCTTATGGTGGACAAGTGACGTGGTTTACCATTCTACTAAAAGACTCCCATCTGTTTAAAATTGCTGAATTAGAAAAAAAATTTAAACAGAAACTAATTACTGACTCAGCAATTTTAAACAAATGAAAATTTTTTAGTTGAATGGTGGACAAGTGACGTGGTCCACCAAAGGACTATAATTTCTCCTCCAGCTCAGCATTTCAAGTAGAAATTTTCAGAATCAATGTTAAGGTTATGAAATTTTAGAATCTACCATTATATCAAGGGATTTTTATCATTGTCATCTGTTTTTTTCTTTTTTCTTTTTTAAAAGCTAAGGTTATGCCACTTCCTGCATGTCTTACAAATAAATAAATAATTTGGTTAGAGGATTTCAAATTAAACCTTTTTCCATATATTACTAATTAACTCCTATAGTTTAAACAAAGTTTCAAATTAATAAATCCTATAGTTTCATAAGTTATAAATTAACTAGAATATAAATACCCTGGAAGTATGACACCACAGTTCTCTTGCATATTTGAACTCTTTGCACTTTTTCTCTAAGATGCATACTTTCATGTTATCTTTTTTATTTTTATCAACTATATAACTACCCTTTCAGTATAAAGCAATGTTATTATTGTGTCCAAGAAAGCAGAGAACTACTCTAAAGAGTGGTAAATGCAAGAATAATGAAGGCATTTTGAACATTTTATAAAGTTGGGCATGAATGATATATTCTTTGACTTTTAGCTTCAAGGACTTTGTTGGAAACATGGTTAGTCCATGCATCTATCATTGGAAAAAGATTTGTTTCCCTTCAGTCATCCAATGGCAGTACTTAAAAAGTTCATTGCATTATGCAACAAAGCCTTATCCTCCACAACACCATTGTACGGTATCAATAGTAGAGCATAAGTAGCATGCCATACATGATAAACCACTCTCTTAAAAATTCATTGCTCTTCTTTTTTTTCTTCTTCTTTTTTTAATGCTATGATGACCATATCTGATGTTTTTCGATATCTTAAGTTGATAATTTTTTTTTTTTTTGGTAAGTTGATAAATTGTTATTAGAATAACATCACTTTCACTACAACCATCACTTACATCACTTTTATTATTTACCAATCAGAATACACCATATCAATAATTGTGAAAACAAAAATTGTAAACAATGTACTTCCCTAAACTTTATCCTTTATATTTAAAATAAAATGAGCAGGACCAGACATTGAGGCAAAAAGAATAAAACATCAACAGGCTTGGTATAATACCAGGTTTAGACTTTAGAGGTACAAAGGTATTTTAAGCTACAGCTGCAAGAAACTCTAGTTCCAAGCTACATCACAGGCCCAAGATTGCTTTTTAATCTTGCAAATGTCTTCTAAATTGGCTTGCAACTGCCAGTATGATTTCTTTTGGTATAGGCACATAGCTTCCTCCTCTCTGCCTGTAAGAAGAACCACCACTCTTATGCGAGCTATGTTCTTAGCAGTTAATAGTGCTTCCATGGTAGCTAAAAAAATAAAAAATTTGCATTCTTTTCATTTGTTTCCCAGATGTACAATGTTTTCATGATTCTTTCACCCTCATGGTTTCTACAGAGTCCAGACAAAAGCAGAATTCCCCCCATCTTCTTCTCTAGCTTTCCCTTCCCTCCCTGTCACCAAAATAACCCTGCAAATTACTGCATTATTAGAAATATTTAATTTTAAAAAAAGAAAGACAAAGTCAATTGAGGCAAGAAATAGGCTATGGTTACAGCTTTTATGTGTCATCAGGGCCAAAAAATTGGTCCTATTTCGTAGAGGCTTTGATTTAGCTGCCTAATACATGTTTAAGTTGTACAGATATTGTGTGTATGGTTTGTAGCACTATGATTATGTCTTTCATTCCTCCTTTATACACATCAAATCAAATTTCATAATCTGATAAGAAAAATCATCATAAAAAAACGCACATCTGTGTATGGTTTCTTCTAACATTAATCACTCTTATCTCCTTGATAACATTTAAACTTACGACCCATAAATCTGATCCATGGTAAAGGATAGAAGAACACTTTACCTTATAAATCCAATCCATAATAAGTCAAACTGTAGGCCTCCATCTTTAAGAGGAGAAAAGGTACCATTAAACTGAAAAAGTTATTTGTAAGACTTATCAAATCCCGAAAAGAAAGATTGAAATAAGTATCTCTTGACTACATAAAGGATAACAAAAAAAGCCCAATGAAAAACATATAATTGATAAAGGAATACAGGGCACTTTCAGATTTTGGAGAGCTTAACAGTTACATTTAGGCTGAAAATTATAGTTCAAGTGAAAACAAGGGCATTAACAAAAACAAAAATCCTCATACAAAAGTTGCTCCAAGCCAGCAGGAATCCAGAGGATCTTCATTTACCACAAGCCCAAAGTTATTAGAATTTATCAGTGCAAAATTAGCCTGCCAGCTACACACATATCCCTTTTTTTTTTTTTTTTTGGAGGGTTATGGGATAGGGAGTTTGTTAATAAGCATCTCCATGTCTCCATGTCTGCTTACAGAAGTTACAACAATGCCATATCTACGGAGGATTCATTATTAGCTCAGTTGCATAAGGTAGAGAAGCACAGCCACTACAAAACAATTCTATACCATCATGTCATGCCCACATCCTTTTCTTTTCTTTTTCTTTTTGATAAAAAATCAAATTTTATTGATATAAAGAAAATATTCTCACCCAAGAATACATGTCCATATCCTAGCTGACACAGTATCTTCACAAAAGAGATACCTAACTTGACAATTTAAATATTCTTGCCTGCTGGATAGAGCACAAGGCAAACTTGTACTTCTCAAGTGGGAACTATTAGATTTAAAATGTACTTACAAGGAATACCAATGACAACTTGTACTTCCAAAGGGTTTAAAAAGAATTAGATCCCAGCCTGCTATTCCTGCTTAACTGATAGCAACCAAAATCAATTTGCCTTCTTTTTCTTTGCCTTTCCCCCTCTAATCTCTTGAGACTTTGTAAGTGATAACTATTGGAAATTTCACAATGTTTATGAACATAGAACACCAATGATAATATGTGTTCTAATATATTTTAAATCTTGATTTGAAGTTAAAAGCCTAAAACCTAATTCAACTTCATCATTTTTTACGAGATTAGTATGTTTGTAGAAATAACAAAGTTTTGAACAATACACCTTGGCAATATATTTTTAGTGATGGTCTTCAGGATGTGTAATGTTAAGCCAGTTGCTTTTAGTAATTTTAGTCTGATTTTCCATTACATGTGCTTCTCTTCTTTTTTTCTCTTTTAAGACACTATATTAGTCTTTAATCCCGTTATTAATATCCATAACAGATAGAATCTGTATTATTGAAAGAATGAAAACTAATCTTATTTCTAAAAGTGTAGGTTAATTTAGTTTGTAATTTTTCTGAGTTGTACCAAAAACTTATTATTCAATCTTTTCTTATTGATTGGGAAGAGTTAGAGATTAAGGAGTTTATGATCAAAGGAGAGCTATCCTATTATGCAGCCTAATGTTTGGGGGGGAAGAAAAGCAAAAGAAAAGATCACCCCAATACCCGTAGTTCTCTCTTGGGCTTAAAAACACAGAAACAACTGAACAAGTAAATCATGTGACACATGTACAACTAGCTTAGCCAATAAAGTCTAGGTGTGTTCTAATGGGGTATTCTTTTTTTTTTTTCTTTTCTTTTCTATTTTTTCTCTCAATATAGAGTATAGACAGAACACACTGCTTGCCATCAAATTGACTGTTTTTCTCTTTTTTTTTTTTTTTTTTAAATGAATAAGAAATTTTTTTCAAGCAAATGAGAAAAAGGATAAAAGCAAGACAAAAACACACAGCTATGCTGCAAATTCAACTCACAGTACACCGGCTCAATCTAAAAGGGAAAAAAATAACTTCAGAAACTACAAGTCTACAACTACCTAGAATAGAGTGCAAAACAGAAGCTGGTAACCTCCAGTAACTACTCAAAACTGTCTTTTGTTTTTTCTTTTTGGATAATTCAATTGTTATAGTAGGTGGGGGAGGGGGGATTTGAACCTTGGTTCTCTTCATAGAGGAGACAGGCAATGCCACTGAGCTACAATGCTCTTGGCTACTCAAAACTGTCTTGAATTGATCTTTTGAACCCTCTTTCTAGCCAACAATCTGTATCTCATATCATGCATGACAGTTCTTTTTCTTTCTTTTTTTGGGTTCCCAGCCTAGATATTACATTTGACTTAAATTTACTGCAATGATGGTCCAAGTTACGTGTTGAAATCAAATGCACCCATAATGGGTGTTAGCTTCATTTCAAACAATACAACCATTGCACAGATATTTACATTGTGGATTGCAATAGAAAAATAACTGGACTAGATACTACATCATCAATTTATATATCAAATAATAGTCACAACCAAGCAGGGCGGTGCAAGGGGACCCCTAAAATATAGCCACATGTACCTGATTTTCTGGATCCTCAATTTCTTTGAGGTCTAAATTCTGTAAAATATGTTCTTCACCAGAGTTGATATTTGCAATTTCATTGACAAGAAAATGTTATCTTCAGAATCTCAACAGCAGAATACACTATTCAATCCAAATTTAGTGTATATTATGGAAAGACAAACAATTTAAATCAGAAGAACAGAATTTCTACTGAGTAATAAAATTAGCATTCCCTTGGTTATTATACTCAGCTATAGGACAGTAAAAAGAGAATCTAACAACACTGCAACAGAATAATTTTCAAATTTTTTGAATTTTACTAGTAGTCCAAAATTCGTTTTCATTTATATATTAATATAATCAATATTACCTATGTAAAAATAGAGAAAAGACACTGCAGACAAAGGCATTCCTTTACTTGGTTTAAAGAGGATGCCTTTTTGATAGACCCATTTTGGCCAACCAAAAAGCAGATTATGCCAATGCCAATCGCCAAATTATCAACAATGAGAAGTGTATAGCGACATCAATAATAAAAGCAGGACTGATTTTTGTTTTTATTTTTTTTTTATTTTTTTGAGGATCAGAAAGTTCAGGGGAGAAAAGGTTGTCGTGCCAGAGAAGTAACAATAGGTTTTAGCTTGTCTAATCTGCTCTCTATAACCCACCTGCTTACATAAGGATGGAAAATTGTACAAACAAAAGATGATATTATGCTTCCTTGCATTATTTTAAGCAAGAAGCTATCTCAATGACTGACAATTTAGTGGATTTTTTTCTTGACACCATGGTCAAGTAACTACCACCATCCACTAGTAACAAGGAAAACCAGTGATTCCAGATTAAAATGATTTTTTGCCAACAAAAGGAGTTGCCTCTAGTTGAGTATGCCAACTTATCTTGTTACACGTGCCAACCTTTGACCCTGCTATAATAAAAATTTCAAGAAAATGCCAGTTCATGATATAAAGATAGTTGAAAATGGTATGAATTTATTAATCTTCAAAGTGACTATCACACCATAATTGGTGCAATCACCTAAAAATGACATTACCTGTATATTTGTCTTTGTATGGTTGACAGTCTTGAAAGGTTGTGAATTGATCTGCATTTCTGGAAGGAAGTCAAAAGTGTATTGGATGAAACATACAGGTAATATATAAATATATATATATATATATATTTCAGAGAAATAAAAAATGTAACTAAATATACATAGCAAACTATAGACAAGTGTGGAGGGAGGAACCTGCATTTCCAAACTTATTGAGTGCCCGGAAGGTAACTAAGACAACCAGAATTTTTAAGGTGAGTAAAAGCAGCTGCTGTTGTGAATGACGAATTAAACAGTGACCATTTCAAGAACATTTCCCAGTCCTGTGACTTCCCTAGTCTGTCCAAAACTTACGCTAAGTAGGAACTCTCTTTCCAAGTTGCTTCCATAACCACTAAAATTAGACATGGAATAGAGATGGTTTTGTTAGACGAATTTAGGGGAATCATTCATAACTAAAACGTTCCATTCTAGTTTTACTATTATTCCAGAGCCTTTAAGAAGAGCATATTTTATCTATGAACAATTTTTATAATTAGAGGAAATAATTTTTTTCCACACCTGATTCAAACTACCATTTGATTATTCTAACAAACCAACCAAGCTAAATGGGAGGCTTAACCACACTAGCTTTACACCCCAAGCCAATCAAATTTCAGCAAAGGTAGCTCAGCTTGATGAGCTTAGTACTCAGTTGACTAGGCTAGCTTTACATCCCAAGTATGAGATTGGCTAATCTTTGTCATGTCCATTCTTCTCAAGGACATTACTCAAACACAAGAACAAAAAATTAAATTCACTAAAAATAAAGCTGAACATAAACCAAAACTGAATTCCTACTGTACCTTTTAAGCTCCAACTCTCTCTTGTGGAACAAAGCATCTAAATTTGTTGCCCCTACAGGGATATTCAAATCCAAATTTTTGGCATACTCAATCATATCAGGAAATATTGTCAAATCCAATAGGAGTAACTTGCTTATCGTCAGTAGCTGCAGCTATATTTGACTCAATAAAGAACAGGCCTGCAAAAAAAAAAAAAAATCATTTGGAACTTAATGCAGGTAAGTTAAGTAAGAACAGATCACCAACATCTCATTTTTGTTTTCTTTTTTCTTTTTTTGAGGAGGTGGGGGGGGGGGGTGTTGGGGGAAATGCTAAGGCTGATAACTGTTATTTACTTATTTCAAAATCTAAAGACTTCGAAACAAAAGAGCATTTGCTTAATCAACACTGGAAGCTAAGCATAAACCAGGTCACCTTCGGCAGTCTTGAGTGCAGAGAAAAAGTTGTCAACTTCACTCTTGAACAGAGTAACAGAAGAAAAAGAACACAGACTTTGGAAGTTGTGGGGCAGGCCAATTTAGTGTCATGGGCCAAGCAACAAACAGAAAGATATGCATCTTGGTATAAAGCAGCTGAGGCACAATGAGTCAAATGCCACCTTATGAGGTAAGGCATCCAGGAGAAGCAGATTTCATTTGTATTCCCCTCTTTCAAAAATTTAATTGGGGCTGGGGGAGAGTTTTGACCTGCAGTTGTCACAACTTCCCAGCCTGCCTTGACCTATTTTACAGATAGAATAGATTTGATAAAAAGATAGTTTCAGGATTCAAAATTTCTTATCTGCTTTAAAAAATAAGCCACACGCAGACAGCATGCTCCTATCTGCATGTAGTCATACACAAAAAATCTCAAACAAACATTTCAAATGCAATATCAAAGCTAAAATGATAATTTTTGCCCAAAAAAAAAACATATTTTGAATATGAATGAGAAAAATACTACACATATCACTTTTATCCAAAATTAACAGATTAATCATTTTCAGCTTTAAAACTCAAAAAGCTCATCATTTGCCACCGTTTGACAAACTGTCATGCCTCTCAAGTAATGTACATTGAATATCACTTGGTCATGCGGTCACATCAATATAAACAAATTTATTGAACAAATTCTGTGCAGATAAAACATTGAAATCAGTCTAGGATAAAAGCATATCAACAACAACTAAAATTTCCAATAGCCAATATGACATTGTTATGTGAATTTATATTATAAATGTAATGGCACAGTGCTTCATTTGTAAAAAAATGTGGTGAGGATGTGATTCATTTTTTCTTCACTGTGCACTGGCATCGGATATATGAGCTATGGCATACTCCTTGTTTGGTGTGTCATGGGTAATGCCCCTTTCGGTCAAGGAGGTGATCAAGGGTTGGAAGGGGTGCTTTGGTAGGCATGGGAATGGGGCTGTGTGGCAAGCAGCTCCATTGTATCTCATGTGGTCCATTTGGAATGAAAGTAATGCCAGGTGCCATGACCAAGCTGAAATATATATTCCTCAAGTCCTTGTATGAGTGGATATAGCCACCTACATCATTTTTGATTGCAGGGTTCCTAGATTATTTGGCCTCCTTGAGATTTTCATAGTTGTTTCATTTTCATATTTCTTTTGTTCTTTTCTTTGTATGTCCTGTTGTATACAGCTAGTGTATTGGGAGCACACTTTTTTCAGATTTCAATAAAATTATTTACTTATCAAAAAAAAAAAAAAAAAAAATTATAAGATTGGAAGCTACTAAATGCGAAGTTCAAGTTTCATAGATATTAGAACAATCTGAGTTTCAGAAATAACATGGATTTTCAAAATACAACTCAATGCGTAAACGTTTGTCAATCATGAGATTAACACCTTTTCTTCTTTGAATTTTTATCATTTGTTATTTATTTCTTAATTAAAATTTTTATTTTGCCAATACTTCCACTTCTTTTTTGGCCTATATGCATGTCTCATCAATATGAAATAAGAGACCCAAGGTAGAAAGAACACACCACTGAAACATATAATAACTTACAGTTCCATTTCACAAATACAAGGCCTATAACTGATATCAGATATGTTTACATTGCTCTCCTTGCAATTAGAGGCTTGGGAGGAGACAGAGATCTAATTTCAGGTGCTGAACTGGGAAAAAGTGTGTTCAGCTTGTGCAGGAGGATATCAGACCTTGATGGAATCTCATTTAGAAGAAATTGTTGAACAATTGGTTTCTTAAACCACTCCATGACAGAATCTCCAGGGGCTCTTAGAACCACCTTACTGACCTCAAAAGGAGATTCTACTGAACTCAACATCTGTGCGACCACAATCTTCAAGGTAGGTCCTGTAACCAATTTAATGCGTCTTGGGACAGCACCATAATACAACATGCGTTTTCTGAATCTATGGAGGGTGTGTGCAACTGCTACAAGAGCAGCTCCCACCGACAAGTTTCTAACATCAAGGGACCAAGCAATATGTTGATCGAAGACTATTGCCTTTGGGAAAAGCTTATTCTCATAGGCAACCTTCCAAACACATCGAGCTCGGTTTATCTGCCCCATAAGAACAAGATAGTTGAGAAGAACATTCACAAAGTACCTTGCAGCCCCCTCTTCCAATTCATAATCAATGCTCTGAAAGAATTCCCTCACAAAAGATAAAACTGGTTGTTTCCTCTGCTCTGGGCCTGTGAAGAGTCCACACATGAAAGAGTGTGCCCTATGTTTGGTAGCACTAAGAATAGACATCAAATGCTTCTCATTCTCCTCTTCCTGGCATCTCACAAGATGCGCTAAAATTGATGTGTATAGTATGAGATCAACTTTTGCAGCAGAGCTCACATATGTTTCAAGGAGAGGTTTGGCTGACTCATACAAACCATTCTTCATACATGACTCAAACAATTGTCTGATTATAAAATTATTTGTTCTAATACCTGATGAACCCATGAAGCGTAACCATCTCAAAGCAAGATCAACAGAACCATCCTTGATATACACCATCAAAACATCACTAGCACTCACATCAACAGAATACCCCATGGCCTTCATTTCAAGTAAAATTTTGGCAGCCACATCCACAAGCTTCTTGTTAGCCAAAAGCGTCAAAAGGGCCGTATAAGTACTTAAACCTGGTCTCAGACCTGCATTCGTCATCGAGTTGTAGAGCTTCATGGCAGAATCTACTTGTCCAGTGGCTGCATGCATTTCCAAGAGACAAGAATATGTAGATGGGGTTGGTAAAAATCCAGCCTTCTCCATATCTTTAAAGGCAGACATAGCAATATCAAGCTTCCCTGATTTTGCGTGCGACTCAACAATCAATGTGTACAGCCCAAAGTTAGGCCTGAACCCTGCTTTCTTCATTTCATCCCAAAGCCTAAGAGCAGCATCTAACTTCCCGGCCTTCACATATGACTCAATCAAAGAAACATACATCGTAGCAGATGATCGTAGCCCATAACCCTGCATTTCCATGTACACCTTCATTGAGGTGTCCAATCTCCCAGCTTTGCCCATTGAATCAACAAGCGACGAGAAGACATTGAAGCCAGGCCGAAATTTCCTCTCTTTCATCTCTTGGAAGAGCTTGAAAGCAGCATCAAGACGGCCTGATTTCGCCAGACTTGGTATCATCAACTCATAAGTTGACCCATCCAACAAACACCCTGCTGCTTCCATGCTTCCATATATCTCAAATGACTTATAAGGCAAACCCTTATTCAAAAACAATGAAATAAGAGAGTTATATGTTTGGACATCAATTTTACAACCTGAATCCTGAACCTTCTTAAAACAACAAAATGACACCTCCAATTTCTCAGCTTTAGCCAAATACTGAATTACCCGATTATACGCAGTAAACGATGAAATCCCATTATTACTAGAATCACCAACCATTTCATCAAACAACAATTGGATTCCATCAAAATCTCTATTTTGGTTTAACCCATCAAACAGCATCCCATAACACTCATCATTTGGCAAATACCATGACTGCCTCCTAGCCCATCTAAACAAACTCAAACAGGCATCACTATCCTTAACAACCTTCAAGGCTTGAGTAATGTGAGTCATAGTTGGTACAAATTGGAGTTTATCCAACTGGGTCTCCAACTCAGGTCCCCATTTCCACCTCTTCACAACCTCAACAATCTTAGCAACAGCAGAAGCATTCAAAAATGGCTTCTTTATCCCACCCACCATCACATGGTCATCAACACCAGGCTCAACTGACCTCACACCTTTCCCACTGTAAATAACATTCCCTGATTCATCCAAATACTCAATCTCCTCAGTCCACTCACCAGACCCACCATCACCATTCTTCACAGAGCAGTAATTTCTACTAAAACTAGGGTTGACAAAATTAGGGTCTTTTGGTAGAGAAAGCCTTTGGGAAATTGAATTGAGACCCATTATAGAGCTCAAAAAACTGAAGCTTTTGCAACATGAATACAGTTCAATTGTGTACATATTAGGGGTTATTGAATTGAAAGAGTGAAATGAAGAGGTACAGCTAGAACTAGGGTTTCTACTGAGTGAATAGAAAGTTCTAGGGTTCAATTTCCTACAATTAATCATTGAAATTTTCGTAAGAAAACGGAGAAATTTAGAAATGTAAAGAAGAAAAAATTTCAGGGTTTTTGGGTATTGGAAATGCTTACTCCGCTAAAACCCTTTGCATTGATGGGCCGGTCGATCCGAGTCCGATTCAGATTATTTATGGCTTTCGGTCTTCATGGGTCGGCAGACAGATTCAGATTGGGTTCTTCGGGCTTCCAATTTTGGGCCACTGTTATGAAGAACTTTTCAGGCCATTCTTGTGTTACAATTATAGGGATTAACATGATTTCTTTTGTTTTTTTATGAGGCCTGGGTCCAAATGACCGGTTTGTTGGATTAGCCCTATCAAACTTTGTTGGATTAGGTCATATTTAGTATTCAAGGTTTGCCTCAATTTGGTAACACTCTCGCGGCCGGCACCGAAACAGTGTTTTACTCTTAGATGTCCAGTCAATTGTTGTGCCTCAACAATTTTCGGGGAGAACTAGCTAGCTCTAGGTTCAAGTGGCATTTCACCCCTAACCACAACTCATTCGCTGATTCTAAAAAAAAAAAAAATATATATATATATATATATATTGAATATAGATTGGTCAATTATTTTCAAGAATAGTTATTTCACCGCTCATTTTTCGAGGAACTCATTGGCATTAATAATGGGTTGGATTAAAAAGTTTTGATTTTTTTTTTAAGAAACAAACACACACACATGTTTGGGGACATTTTTATTGTGACCTTTCCGTCTATTAATATTACTATCATAGCCAATGCCTCATTAACCCTTACATCATTTTGAGCTACAAAATTGGTTATAGCTTAAGACTATAACTTTATTCAATAAAATAAATATTACTACATATTTTGAAAATCTAATCGTTGAATTGCATATTCTTTACACTCTTAATATACATGTCAAATTTTGTGTCAATCGAATATTATTTACTATATAATCTGTAAGCTTATATTTTATGCATAATTTTAAACTACAAAAACTTGCAATTTAAACAATTTATTTATGACATAGCTATTGATCTTTAATTTTCTAGAAATTTTGTAAGCATGGAAGATATAAGAAGAATATAATCTAACGGTGGATTTATCAAAATTCACTTCTAATAAAAAGATATTGAATAAGGTTGTAGCCTAAGACTACAACCAATTTTGTAGCTAAAATTTGTCCATTATTTAATCCAAATCAGCAATTTAGAAGGAGAAAAAAAATCCTCATCAACACTATATTTTATTATAAAATTAAAAAATAATATTTTTTTTTTCTTTTTTTCTTTTCTTGTTTTTTTTTTTCTTTTTCTTTTTCTTTTTCTTCTTCCCCACCAATAGCTATAGCCCAAGGGACAATTAAGGTGGGTTTGATATTCAATCTCTTTACTTAGTAGAGATGCTTCAAAGAAACAGAGAGGAGAAGAAGGAGAAGGAGGTGGAGGGGAAACCTAATTGATTTGGTTAGCCCTCTGTTTCTTCCTTATTCTTATAATCTCTACCTATATTAAGGTTGTTGTAGGATTGACATTCATCAATAATAGGACCCACACTTCAAAGAATCCCACTTAACATTCTTCTAAAAGAGTCTTCTCATTTCTCCATCGGGAAGACCTACTATGCTAAAACCATTAAATTATTTTCAATGTTGTCCATATATTAAATTTCAATACCTATTCCTTGGTGAATTTCTAAATGAATAAGTGAATATGGAAAACCAAATTCCGTCTTTTACAAGGGATTTTTTTTTTCCTGCCATATGAAATTTCAAACTAAATCAAAAAATAGGAATTTGAGACAATTTTAACAGATTTCCACCTTCACTCAAAGTCCATTAAGCAATCTACATTCTTCTTGCGAAAAATCCACCTTAATCCAAGCAAGTCTTTTGAATAAGTTGATCAAATTTTGCACAAGTGAAACTAAATTTGCGTGCATCTATCTCAAATCAATTTTGAAGGTACACCAAATATAATATTTTCTTAAGAGTCTGTTTGCTTGAGACGATGGCAAAATGAGAGGATGAAAAATAGAGGGAGTATAAAAAAATTAGGAGGAAAGAAAAACAAAAATTGATTTCTTTCATGTGTATCTAGTTGAAGGGATAGAACAATCTAAGGATAGAAAGTGGGTGCACCTTTTCTTCTTTATTTGATTGAGAGGAAAAACTAAAAACTAAAAAATAAGTTGATATTTTCTAAAAACAAAATTAATTTGATATTAATTACTATTATACGTATACCTCTATTAAATAAGAAATAATATTTTATTAATTTTCATTTGACCTATAATAGCATTGTATTAACAAATTAATATTAAGATGGATGCACGACATTCATTACGGGGCTAATGATTTAAAAAATATATATAAAATTATCAAAAGACAATGATTCCATCATAATAAATTTCTTAACTAAGTACATATAAATAAAAATAAAAATAATTTGAAAAAATTAACTATGTTGCAATATATTTATATAAAATTATATAACGTTGCAATTAGAAAATGAAAAAAAAACAAAACAAAACAAAAAACAAAACAAAAAAATTGTGTTTGAAAGAGTTAGAAGTAAAATAGTGCACCTTCAACAACCCCCAAAAAAAAAGTATAGAAGAATTCACTGAAGTCATCTTCTTCAAAGAAACCCATAAATAACTCCTTGGCTTGCATTGTTTACATGAATGATGTAAGGGGAGATGTTAACAACAAAGTAGAGTCATCTTCGAGAGTGGAGGATAAGAGGTAGAGTATGCTAGACATTAGGGAGGGTGATGATCATAAAATTGACAATACATATATGAAGAAGACATCAACCAGCAAACGAAGGACAATCGCATCTCGAATGGAACTTTAAGGGGTAAATTTGTAATTTTCCGTTAGACTCTTATTTTTACTTCCCATTTCTATCTCCATTTTGGACAAATGAAAATTTTTAGCCTAGGTGGAAAATCCCCAACCACACCATTTTTTTTCCTCCTAATAAATCAACAAAGTCTAAAGGGATTTTTCTTTCCCCTTCAAGTTTACCTATTATGATAGGGGGAAAGTTGGAGTGATCACCAAATCGCAAAAATCGCACCAAAACCGCAAGCAAAATAGCATAACTACACCGCAAGTAATAGTGCACCGCACTGCATCCTCACTATATATTAATATATTTATTTTTTTAATATTAAATATATTATTAATAGTTTAATAATCCTAGCTTTCAAAAAAAAAAAAGTTTAATAACCCTAACAAGTGGTGATTAGAAAAGCTAGCCCAAAATAAAGAAAAACTAGCTCAAGAGTTTAAAACTTAGCCCAAAACAAAGGGAAAAATCAGTTTTGGGCTGGGTAGGAAAAACCCAAAATTTGAAATATATATCGATTTCAAACTGCATCTTATACGCCGCATCGCACATGTGATCGCAAAAATGAAGTATGGTGCGGTTATAATTTTGGCTAAATTCTAAACCGCATCGCACCGTACCAAACATATGATCGCAAAAATGAGGTGCAGTACAGTTATGATTTTGGCTAAACTGCACCGCAAAGCGCAGTGCTAAAAATGGCTCAAAATCGCACTGCATTGCGAACACCCCTAGGGGGAAGGGTTAAGGATTTACCCGATGTGAGGTATCACATTGTTCAAGGAACCCTAAATGTTGTTGGAGTAAAGGATCATCGAAGCAATGAACCTATTTAAAATGGCTCATTTCGTACTAGAAAAGCCCATGTATGAACAAGGATTAATTTTACTTCCCCACCTAGTTGCTCTAGGTTGGGGTGTAGGTCATGGTGGGAAAGTTATAGATACATTTCCATACTTTGTGTCTGGAGTACTTCACTTAATTTCTTCTTCAACCAAATGTAGGAAAATGTTAATCCATGCTCCATTTTCATTCCTTTTTTTTTTTTTTTTTTTTCTATCCTTTCCCTTTTCACTCTAACCAAATGAAACCTTAAATAGTTAAACTTAACCAGGATCAAAACCTTTAGATCTACTAACACCTTGTTTTAATTTTGGGCTACTAGAAGCACATTCATACGGACAAGTAATAAAAACATCTATACAAGACAATAATATTTAATTTAGTTAGCCAACTTCATGTCTACATCTATGAGAAATATCAATCAAAATCTACCGTCAATGATATAGATTACAAGTACACTCAATAGAACTTCACAGACAAACTAAACACTCTCGCAAACAATATTCACAAGCCTTATAAGAACAAACTAACCCAAATCTAATTACACCAAAAACAATCTCTTAATATCAACTAACAAACTCATAAACAAGATACTCATAATCAAAAAACTGTGAATACACCCAATGGTGCTTCACATTTACAAAATAAAAAAACTTTCAATTCATACACACTGACATCTTTCAATCCTAAAAAAATTGTAAAACTACTTTTCAAAGAAACTCATTCCACATACTTCTAAGAGATCTCACTATCAAATTGCTTCCTCTACAAGGAAAAGAATTTCCTTCCACCCTAAGAAACCTTTTTTTTTTTTTTTTTTGGGAGAGGAAATATAGTAACACTCTAAGAAAACTCAATCCAAATTAAAATAGGAATTTGGGGTCATTTTCTAACACAATAAAAGCACATCGAGTGCATTGTTGGGTCAAAGTGGCGAAATATAAAAGATCTCAAGGATATACAACCATGGGCATAATTGCAAAGAAAATGAACAAGTCTAAAAGTAGCTTGCATTTTCCATAACCAATTCCAATCGAAATTATTCAAAGGATAATAGTTCGATGTAGAAAGTAATTTGTAAGATGAGGGTCTATTCACATTCTTTGCATTTTTAAGTACTATCTCTATTTCTAGAATCGACCTCAACTTTGGAGGGGGAAAAATGGTGCTTTGCCTTGATATAGGCCGCTGGGAATGTCATTAATTGCCTAACGATATCTCAAGTGGCAATGGTCATTTCAGTGGTTTGAGTCGATTGAAATGTGTGTAGCATGAAACACTTTTGAATATCCTCAAAAATCAATAAACTTAGTAACACAAAAATATTCACAATTGTTAAGGTGACATGTGATTAATGTACAATAAAAGTGAGGTTAATAATTTTATTTTTTTTTATTTTTTATTTTTTTGAGGAACATAAAAGTGAAGTTAATAATGGATCATATTGCACGTCATTTCTCTAAATAAAAAGAAAGTAATGCTCATATTAAAGAAATGCTAGTTTAATCCTAACTTATCCTCTCAACAAGTTATAAAATAAATAAAAATAAAAATAATAAAAAATTGTAAAGTTTGGTGCCTCTAGATTGCTCTTTTGAATATGGGACTGACACCGAAGGGTACAGCTATAGTGTAAAACTTGTGAAAAGGAATTTCCTAGTCAGCATATATAATTAGAATAAAATATATGCTATGATATAAAATATACATAGTTACAATATACCTTGTACACAAAGAGCGATAGTGGAATCAAAAAAATGTATAGAGAAGAGCACTAGAGCCATACGACAAGGATCTTGGGCATGGTCCTCCTCCGACATGAGAGAGAGAGAGAGAGAGAGATAAAGAGAGCTTTGAGTAGAAAGCAAGCAAAACCAAAAGGAACAGAAAAAAACCGAGCTTTCATTTTTCTCTATACCAAGCAAGCATATATGCCAACTGCTTATAAAAATTCTTAAGGCAAAAAGATGATACAGAAGCAGAGGTGAGAACAACTACTTAAAATAAAATACACCTTCTCTTAGACCCTTTTTTTATATCCTTCTTTTGTATTCCTTCATTTATACATCATTAAGCAGAGTGACTGTATGACAAAGTTGGGCTGCTAAAGAATCAATCTTTATAGCCACTTGTCCCCCCATACTCTTACTTTGTCTGCTTCTAGGGCCGTCCTACTCTGATCTCTATATAAAGCTCTTATGCTTGGCTTGAGATTTTGAGTGTTGTGGAGTTGGTTTGTGAAAAGCCTAGCTAGCTAGTTTGGAAGTTCTGGGCATTGCAGAAAGCCATGGAAACAAGCAAAGGTTACAAGAGATTCTGCATTCTTCTTCTCTATGTAACTATGGCAGCCATCTTCTTTAACCAATGTGGTAAGCCATTTGTGTCAATGTTTTGTGTTTGCTTAAGAGTGAATTGATAGAATTTATTTATCTGATTGATTTATGAATATTTATCTAGTTGATTTACTAGAAGCTGCCTTAGAGTAAATATGTAGAATTTATTTATCTAATTTATCTTACTAGAAACTACTTTAGATTATCACTTATATTGCCTATTCTTCATACTTAAGCAAACGAAAAATGCACCAAAGCCACGTCATAGCAGAATATATAATTGCTTGATACGATAAGATTACGAGTAAGGATAGCTATATATATGCACCCATCTAAAAAAAATAAAGATTAGCTATATGCATGAGTGGGGTTACTTTTGTTGTTGCTTTAGTTTCAATAATTTTAAGCAATAGTCGAGGATAGTATAGCAGAACCAATAGAGTCTTCCATGACAAAAATTTTGGTAAAATTATTTCACTTAATAATTTTTTATTATATATATTTTTAAAAATACATCGTTGAATTATATATTTTTCTTATAATATATCCTTCAAACTTACAAAATTTCAAAATAATTAAATATCGATAACTATCTTATGTATAAAACTATTAAAATTATATACAAAAGAAGAGTTTTTGAATTGAATGACAAATATCTTATCTCAATATTAATTTAGTTTGTTAAGATGAATGCGAACACATTTAATTTAATGGTGAGATTTTTAAACATAGAAATTTTAATAAGAAATTAATAAGTGATGATATAAGACTTAATCCTGTCCCGGCCCATAAATAAATATATAGATGCATATAGAAATTCTGGATTTTTTTGTTTTTAATTATTAAGTTGGCTGTTGTAGTAGTGTTCTAGAAGTAGAACCTACTCCTCCCGACTGAATCATAAATTGTAGCTGTGTTGTGCACAACGGGATATGCCTCAGTAAACTCTTATATTATTATTTTTTAATTAATGCTATTTGCTTACCAAAAAAGGTTTATATGAACTTAAGCTTCTCTTGAAATGGTGCACTTTTTTTCTTTTTTAAAATATACTCTTCAAATGATACTTAACTTGGCTCTGCAACAACAAGCTTTTATACAACTTGTACAGAAATTGGACACATTTTAATAACCAACATAGAGATAATCATAGCACTCATTCTTCAAAATCTTAAAAACAATCTAGAATTACTATTCTCATTAACAAACTTTAAGTTAATAATAAAGGCAGTAAATTATGCATTTCAAATTTACAAAAATTGTTGAATTAAACAAATATCACAAAGTCATATATCATGGCTCCCTATGTTTTGTCAAGCAGATGCTAGAAGATCATTGCAACCATTCAAGCATCCAAGACATCCCAGAAGTTCAGTCATCAAAACCACAAAGAAGTTGAAAGTTTCAAAGCACTTAGATATTGATCCAATGTTGGATTCATCAAATGTCCAACCCTACAGTTTGAGTTCACCATTTTCTTTACCACCATTTGAGTCACTTGGTCCAATGCCCTTGCCTGAAAACACACCTCCATTTTGTACTTATCCACCTAATACCCCACAACCTCCCACTACATCCATTCCAACTCCCACAGTTCCATCACCATTTTATTATCTCCCACCAGTTCTTCCAACCCTAAGCCCACCGCCAAGCCCAACCGGAACGTTACCTGGCCCGCCCACAACAAATCCCCCCGAAATTCTTCCAAGCCCACCAACCACAAACCCACCAGAAATTTTTCCAAGCCCACCAGCCACAAACCCACCAGAAATTATTCCAGGCCCACCAACTAGTGTACCAAGTCCCACTACCTCTGTTCCAAGCCCACTAGGGCCCATATTAAGCCCACCTTATATTGAGCCCAGTCCACCAGGCTATGTCCCAGGCACACCTACATATACACCAGCCCCCACTGTATTTGTTCCAAGCCCACCATTGTTTCAACCACCAGTGGTATACCCACCACCAACAGTGCCACCACCACCAAATACTCCTCCAAACAGAGCCCTTTGGTGTGTGGCTAAGCCATCAGTGCCTGACCCAATTGTTCAAGAAGCCATGGACTATGCTTGTTGGTCTGGAGCTGATTGCAATTCAATTCAGCCTGATGGGTCTTGCTTTCAGCCCAACACTTTGTTTGCACATGCTTCATATGCTTTCAATAGCTTCTGGCAGAAGACCAAAGCGGCTGGTGGCACGTGCGAGTTTGGAGGCTCAGCCATTCTTGTCACAGTTGATCCAAGTGAGTCACCCCTCTAATTTTCACCAGTTCTTAATTTAATCTTTTAAGTTTTTGTTTTTAAAAAAAAAAATTAATCCTTTGAACTCTAATATGTTTTCAATTTACTCATTTAGTCTAAGTTTGTTCAATTTTGTTATTAGTTTTAGTATTTTTCACTTTCTAAAACGATATTGTAGACTTAACACTATGGATTGAACAAAGATAGATGAAATGACTATATTAGAAACGAATGGAAGTTAAAAAGACCTAAATTTTTTATTAAAAAAAAGTGTAGGACTGAGTTTAAAATGTTTTAAGTTTGAAAGTTGTAATTTGTAATTTTAACTCATAATCTTTAATAAAGTACAAAGTCCAGTTGAAAACAATTTTGCATGGGATTTTTGTTCTCTGTTTTTTTTTTTTTTTTTTTTTTTTTTTTTGGTCAAAAGGGAAAAACATGTACATTTTGTTTCCATATGCTACTGTATTTTACTAATCCTACTTTTTTTTTTTTTTTTTTATGTGTGTTCACAGGCTATGATGGGTGCCACTTTGAGTACTATTAGCTTGAAGATGCAAGACCCACTTTTGAAAACTAGAAGACAGATTTGGCCCTCTTTTTTCTTAGGCTCTCTCCCATATATATTTTAAATAATCAATATATGTTATAGACTTACAGTGAATTCAACATGAATTTTGTAAGTAATATTTATAGATTTTGATAGGTGGGTCCCTTGTCAGTTTAGGGTTTTAAGATTTTTGGTTTTAGGTTCTTGTCTTGAAAATTTTCTTTTTGTACATGGGATCTACCTTTAATCTCTTTGCATGAGATGTATAAACTGCATGCATTGCAGTATTCTGATCATATGAAATTAATAAAATTTGGATGATGAATGAACAAAATATATATGTGTGTGTTGGTGCAGTACAATAAAAATATAAGGGAGAAACAAAATTAAAATATTACAATTTTTTTCTTGAAAAATCTCAACACCATTAGACTGAGGTGAGGTTTTCACTCTTTTTAAGAAGATTTAAGTCCTCTAGGTTGGCAAAGCCCAAGATTGGGGCAACAAACCTTTTCTAATTTGCCTCATCCATCTCATCTCTTCACTCTCCCCCTATGTACGTATGTGACCCAATTCATTTGAAGCATATTAAACACCACACTTATAACTAAATAAGGAGTCTCTCTTTTTCTTTTTCTTTTTTCTTTTGAGGAATAGGAGTCTCTCTTTTAACAATGTGAAATTCTACATATATTTTGAGTTAGTTTAAAAACTCTAGTACCTAAACCCCACACCCAAGGCTCAAACTAGTGAGTCAATGGAAAAACCCCAAGCCTTCATGGCAAGGGGAGGTATCACTTTGCCCAACATGGGCAAGAACTCCTAGCAGTCTAGCACTAACTCAAGGATAGAATTATTCTTGGACCTTGGGGGACAATTCCCCTCCCCCCACCCTCCCCCCAATACTAGTATGTATATGTGTGTGTGCGCGTGCATGCAAATTTTAGCAATTTGGTTCAATAAAATTATACATGGCCCCCCTTAACAATATTATTGATCATTTTAAAGGCCATAATAGATTTTATAGATCTAAACCCTAAAACAAAATTAAAAAGCCCAACAACATAAATTATCAATAATAAAACTAAAAAAATAAATTAGTCCAATCAACCAATTTTACCTAAAAAAAAATTGACCCTTTCAAAAATTTTAAACAAAATAATTTTGCCCTTACTCAGCAATAAACGCAAGCATCATAGATGCACACCGAGTTATCTTTTCATAAATAACTAGTCACGGACCGGCGTGTTACGCATGATAATTTTTTTTTATGATCATGTTATTATTTTGAATATTTTTTAATGTATTACTACTTAAGCTGCATTATATATGTATGACCAATATATTATAGGATTCATGATAATAGGAGGTATTGGTCTTGAAATTAGATGTGGAAAGGATACAACTATACTTCGCCTTGTAGTCAGTCCAGAGCTAATCAACCGTCTTATCAAGTTAGTAAAATTTAATTAACTTAAAATTAGATAGAAAGGATTTTATAAATTTCAAGTTAGAGTCATGCTAGGTGAAAAGTTTAGAGGACTGTAATTAAGTTTTTGCAAGTCTTTTTAAATAAATATTAATAATAATAAAAGATCTATTCCTTTGAAGATAGAGATTAGTATTATAAATAGGATGAGGAAATTTTATTGTATTATGTTTTTTGGAAACATAATTTCTACCAAACTCAGTTGGCTAATTTATACATTTCCAAGTCAATTGAGCACATTTTGCATGTTACATGTAATTCTTCATTTCCATATGGGTAAGGGCATTCACGATCCCAATGACCCACTCTTTTTTTTTTTGCATGCTTGGTTTTTTGGGATGCGAATGTGTTTGTTCCAAAAACTGTATGTCGGAGGATTTGTCGATAGTTTTGCAGCAATTGTTTTCCATCTGGTTGGTTTAGAATTGATAATAGTAGTTGTATTCATTCATCATTTGATTTGCATAACAACGTAATTGCCAGCCCATACTTTGCATTTTTGTCTCCTTCTATGTTTGCTTGAAGAAGGATTTCTTTTCCCGCTTTAGTTTGATCTTGTACAAAATATTTGCAAGCTCTAACCCAAAATAGTGCTTGTTTGTTTCCAGCCCTAAAGCATTGATGAATGAGTTTTTCTTCATCATTTCGAAGGAATAAAGGATTTTGGAGCAGTCTAGTTAGATTGATGCGGTGAAGAACTTTTTTCCTTTTGGTTAGCCGACTGAATCGCTTGCAGCTCTTTTTAAAAAAAGAAAACACATATTAAGAAACTAATGCGTTAAAAAAAATCAGCTGGTGACAGAACATGACAATAATCATATACTAAGAATTACACATGAACATTATTATCATCACAATTGCAATATTGGATTGATGAAGCTATAAATTTTTTTTCTTTTAGAAATATAACAATGACTCTAGAATTGCGCACTACTTCATAGTAAAAAGTTAATAATAAGAGAAAATATAGGATTTCAATATTTTGTGCCACAGTTTTGGATGTGGTTGATTATGATTAGTAGAGAAAAAGTGGGGAGTTCATGTGAAAGTAACAAACATGAGATTTGAATTTAAATTTGTGTACCTGATTTTGATGTTGCCTAAAAATTTTGGCGATTGTCTTCAACATTGGAAAATATTTCAAGCAATAATTTTTTTGGTAATTCATGTTGCATGCTCATTTTTGTGATTGTGGAGAGAGTATTTTTATGATATTTTTGGTGTGTATTTTTTTGTTGTTTTGTTTTGTAATTTATAGTGTTCTGATTGTTGGATGGATGAGTGATTGTTGAATTTATTTGCAATTATTTTTAATTGTTTTTTTTTTTTTTGGTTTTTTTTGGTTTTTTTTTTTTTTTTTTTGAATAGAAGCCTTTCATATACGTTTCTCTATAAATCTTAAATCTTATAGTATTGAATATAAATATATAAATTGTAAATTATGTTTGATTGTTCAGTGTTCATTTGGTTTTTTTTTTGGCATATATATATTTATATTGTGTGTGTGTACAGAAGACGAAGGTGTAAAGGTAGAAGCTGAATTAGGGGCTCCCCCAACTCTGACGCACTTCGATCCATTAATGCAAATATAATTGCCTAAGCAACCTCTTCATTGCAGGAATGCACAATATTAAACCCTTAGAGAGCGCAGCGAAGTAAATTACATCAAGTGGGGCTTTAGCATCATTTAAAATAGGAGCCAATTTACTCCGTAACTGATAAAAGAGTTAAAAGTTAGCTTTCATCTGAAAAAGACATATTATAACACTTTTAGCCCAAATTTTTACAATTTAGAATTTTCAACTGAATAAAGTAATACTATTTGCCAAGCTTAGTAACCAGTAGCATAGTCTTGCTAGGAAATTAAGAAAACTTTTGTCCGTTACTTTTATTAATTACGGGCATAATGCATAACCTTATCATTGTCAATATTATAATAAAATTAATAAAAATTTTAGGATACGTGGATATCAATCTAAATGATGTAGATTCTCAACAACAACCAACAAAAACAAAAAAAAAAAAAATCTAAATATGTAGTGCATGTGAATTTGGGTAAAAAATTCATTAAATAACATATTGCTCCACAATTGATTTTCCAACTGCACCTTCCTTTTGAATGAGATCAATTGACAAAAAACCCAAAGCAATACCAGTTTTGTTTTTTTTTTGTACTTCGAAATGTATTATGTATATAACCATGTTTTGAAGCTTGGCCTTTGGTAGCAATTATTTCACAGAATGGACCTCACAAAAAGACTAAATTACTGAACTTTTTTGAGAATCAACTAAATTATTGAACTTAGGTATATAAGGCTACATTCAGGAAATAATTAATTAATCATGTTCTAAGGCATCGACGTGGTTGTTGAAAAATGTCCTAGACACTAATCTCAATGTTGATTTCTTTTTCCTTAGCTCATCATGTAGTGACATGACATAAGAGGCATAGATTTTTAAAAATTCTGCAATTAATTTAAACTTCTCAATTTGACGAAAATATCGCACCTACAATAGTTTAGGACATGCCCATTAGGAAAAAATATCACAAAAGATCCAAAGAATTTTCCAAATAACTCAATAAATAAGTTGGGATACATCTCAAGGCTAAAAATGACTACGACACATAGTTTACTGCTCAAGGCACTGTTCGAGGGACTTTGATGGAGGTAGAGATCTAATTAAAAAACTCAGCAATCAAAAATTCAACACCCTAAAAAAGATGCAATAAACAATCAGCCACACCATAGCAGTCTTATAAATCTCGATTAAAAAACACAATCTTAGCACAAAAGTTGTTATGGCAAAAGAGGCCCAAGTGAGATGGCATAGGTATATATATGAGGCCTTGGTAAGCTCAAAAAAAAAAAAAAAAAAAAAAAAGCTTAGTCTTTTACCTCTTAAGCTACACGTGTATATACTTATGAGGCTTCTTTTTGCTTCAACTGCAACACACTACTGAACCTTGCTTTGCTTCACTGTGGTTGTGAATGGAGACTGCATGACATAGGACAACCAGAACAAAACTGAAATAACGGAAAAATAAAAGATATGACCTAGGAGTCAGCAACTAGGCCTTGCTTGGAGTCAGTACCAAGCGGGGAAACCACTAGGAGTCAACACCTAGGGTAGACCTGGAGTCAGCACCAAACCAAAGAAATACCAAACGGCCATTGTTTTCATTCGTCAAAATATCAACTATCTCCTCAAAGAGTACAATAGGTTGCTTATAAAGGATTGCTAAACCCTAGTTCTAATTGGCTAGGAAACCCTAATTGCCTTATTACAAAAATAACCTTGCTTCCCAAATTAAAATACTAATAGCCCAATAAACTACTAGGACCTAAAACATAAAAATACAATTGACTTGCAAACATAAATAATATTAAATAATAATTTTCTTGCATCTCCCGCATCACTGCAGGTGCGGCTCTCTTCTGCTCTAAATTTAGGAAAGTTGAAATACTCAATGGCTAGCTTTTGTTTCCACTCTTATAGGAAGCATCTATTATTTGCGTACCTAAAAGAAAAAAATAGGGGCTGCTGTTATGGATCTAAAGCTATGATTATTTTCAATATCAAATAGTAGTTTATCATTAATAATCATAAACCTATCCATAGTACTTCCACCAAAATTTTATAAAATACAAATGTTCCACTTTACAACTTAGAGCATTCTCATTAAGGGTTTTAAATGCTAAAAGATGCTTTTTTTTTAGCATTTTTGACCCAAAAGCTTGCTCCATCAAGAGTTTTAAATGTCAAAAATTTTGGCATTGATGAACAGTGCGGTTTCATATTTGAAACCGCACTGTTCACCAATTGTAAAATTTATATTATTTTTTTATTCAATTGGGGTCCACTTTATTTCCTTCTTTGTCTCCCTCTCATTTCCCGTTTCTCTACTCTCTCTCTCCCTCTCACCATTTCTCTGCTCTCTCTCTCCCTTTGCTCGACGCCTCCCTCTCCGACAAAACCCAGGCCGAAGTATCAAGCCAAGCCGAATTTTTTTTTTTATTCCCTCAACGCTTTCTCTCTGCTCTATCTTTCTCTTTCCTCTCTCACTTCTTTCTTCTCTCTTCTCTCTCTACGCTTCACCGATGTGGTTCACCGATGAGTGGGCTCCGCCAATGATTGTGCTCCGGTGATTGTGAGATGCGCATGGCTGTGGTCCGGTGATTGTGGTCATGGATCGTGGGTCCGATGGTTGTGGTCCGGTGGCGGCGATGGAGATTTTTTTTTTTTTTTTTTTTTTTTTTTTTGTTCTGCGTGGTTCTTCTTGGGTCCAATTGGGCTCCGATCGTGCGACAGATCTTGGTGGTCAACCATAGAGCACAGGTCGGAGCATGGATCGAAGGAGTCTTGGTCCAATTTGGTTGATTTGGTTTGTGGGTTTTTTTTTGGCTATGGGTTGTGGTCCGATTTGGCCATGGTTTGTGGGTTTTTTTCCTTTTTTTCTTGTTGTGGTTGGTGTTGATTTGGTCCGATTGCTGTTGATTTTTTTTTGGTCCAACGGTGGATGTGGATGTGGTGGGTGGATGTGGAGGTTTTTCTTCTTTTTTTTTTCTCTGCTGCTTATTTGTGGTTGCGGTGGATCTGGCTAGTGGCTGGTGGCTGGTGGCTAGTGGCGGCGATGGTGGGTGGATGCGGTGGTTGTGGTATGCGTGGGTGGATGCGGTGGCATGCAGTGCTGAGAATAATTGGGTTGAGAAAAAGAGAGACAGAGGAGAGAGAAGGAAAAATAAAAAATGATAAAGAAAGAATATTTAAATAGAATGTTAAAAAAAATATAAGTTTTGATGGAAGACATGTTATAAAGTAGGGTGTTATATGCTATAAAATTGGGATTTGAGATAGTAAATGCTAAATTTTTTGCAATTTTTGATAAGAATGCTCTAAAGCCTTGCTAAAAGTTAAAAGCTCAATGACTATACACATTTAACAACCAACTTAGTGAAATTCTGCCATATTATGATTAGAAGTATCACTGCAAGTTAAATGCCTACACCCTACTACTGGCACAAATTGATAAAAGGAATTCAGGAAATTCATATTTAACTTTACCAGAGAAAGGTTGGGTGCAGAAGGGGTAAAACTGTAAATCACCGTTTAGGGAGGATCTGCAATGATAACATTACTATCATGTCAGACAACTCATGTTGCAGTGTCATCAACAATATTGCAAAACCAAGTCTCTGCAGGCTAGTTTGACATCATTAAAGGTCTCGACAACTCTTACTTGAAAATCATTTCCACAGTTTGGGCACTGCAAACATACCACCAAAAAAAAAAAAGAAAAGGAAAATAAATCAAAGAAGTCATGAGATGGAAGAAGAATAATTTTTCCTTTACCTTCTAAAAATACCCACAGGAAATTGTTTGTAAAATATTAGATGACAAGTAACTACATATTCCACAATGTAAGAACACACACATATCTATATATATATATATATATATATATATATATATTGTATTTAATAAATAGGTCATTATTTTTAACACAATTTCTGATATGGAAAAAAAGGTTTGAGCATCAAACATTTGGTTCATGCTAGTCATCATCCATAGAGAAACAAAATTAACCGGCACTGCATCCTTTTTATCCAGCTAGATCATCCATTCAATGTTGCAACTATTATATAGAAATTAGAAATCCTGATCATCTAACTAATACATATGCTATTCATTTCCAAAAAAAAACAAATCAAACAAAGCCGATGAACAAACAGTCAATCCTCCATGTGTTTAGGATCTCTAATGAATAGAAGCCCCTAATGAATTAAGCAGGGTAAACTTAGTTTATTCAATAGGGGTGATGACTTGCCAGTTGCCACATAATTAATTAATATCATAGTATATAACCATCCACTCATATGCATATTTATACAATATGCTTAGGCCTTAATGATAAATTTGAACACAGCTCGACCAACAGATGTAAAAAATAATCTTCAGTACTTGAACCAATGATATGAGTTACAGGTTCACGAATTATGAAAAGAAAAAAATTAAGTTACAATTTTGAGTTACAATTTTATGAAGATAATATAAATTCTTTGTACAACTCATAAATAGCCAGTTGAAGAAACCAAATATTTTCAAGAAAGGAAGTAGCAGAAAATTGAAGAAGCCTCACAGTGCCTTGAACTGTATCCCGTCTAGCCCACCAGAGAAAAGCACCCAAGCCAACGATTGGTACAAGCACTGCAAAGAGCTGTTTGTGAAAATGCATCAGCTAATTAGATTCAACCACATATACTGATGTCACAGTCAACATGAATCTATAAAATGACCTTGCAACACAGTTATGCTATTAGATTCATATAAGTAGAGAATATATACACACACCAAAATCTACCAGGTGTAAGATGCTGGGAAAAAAGTAGGTAATTCTTGATGAATAGACAATCATGTACAACAACATAATAGAAACTACGGCAAAAAATTGAAACACCAGGAAAACAAATTGCTTTGATTCTAAAACTCAATCCATGTTATACAATCATGATATTGAAGTAGACAGTGGAAACAAACACCACAACACTATGCTAAGAAATCAGAGTCACACTAAGTAGTAGGAATCACGTAGAATTATAACAAAATCTAATAAGGGAAACAGAAACCATAAAGCAAAATAATGGGGCAAAAAAGAATTGAGATGTAGAGATACCTCAACTGAAGCAGGTAAGTTTTGTCAATATTTATACACCGTGTGGAAAGAAAGACAGGAAGGAAGGAAATCAGATAGGCAGTCATTACTGCGAAATGGTAGAGCAGGAAGGTGGGTAGCTTTCAAACTCTCTGTTTTTCTCATGCAATACCGGAAGACTTCAATGTTTTCTTTTTCTTTTTTTTTTCTTTTTTCTTTTTTTTTCCTTTAAGCTTCCCTCCACATTACAATCTTCAAACTCTCTGTCTTCTCACGTTTCTATTTGGTCACGCAAAACCCTAAAGGCTTCAACATTTTTTTTTCCTTTAAGTTGAAAAGGCTCACACAAAACCCTGAAGGCTTCAACGTTTTTTATTTAATTTTTTTCCTTTAAGCTGAACTGAAAAGGCTTTGAGTTAGGCTTGATAATGAAACTAAATAAATAAGAGGTGAGCTGGATTAATTATACAGATTTATTATAGGGGTGATAGTGGAAGTAAATAAATAAGTAGTGAGCTGGATTTATTATAGGGTGATAGTAGAAGTAAATAAATAAGTAGTGGGCTGGATTTATTATAGGGTGATAGTGGAAGTAAATAAATAAGCAGTGGGCTGCATTTATAGGGCTGGGATTTATAGGGCTGAAAATTGTAAAAACCATTTTAAAATTGTAGGACAAATTATATATATTTTTTTAAATGACATGGTAGCTGATGTGGCGCAACGTGAGAGCAGCACAGCATTAAACGCTACTCTTCAGCTTTTAGTAATATATAGATAGATTACATTGTAATATATTATGAAACAATGATTTTGTGTTTGTGTCTTTGTTGACAATTAGTGAATGCTAAATAGATGCTTATTTAGAATTTCATAATGGATTTTTTTTTTTTATACTTCAACCCCCTAACTCCAAACTCAATCCCCACACTAACTTCTCATTTGACTATAGTACTAACTCCTCCTCTACCACATTATTTCTCATATCTTTACAATTAATTTTTCTAACTTATTATTCATAAAAATATTAGAGTTAATCGTTTAATATTAAAATGCTACAGCTATATGTATGGCTTTGAACAATGTTCGTCAACAGGTTTGAATTGTTTGATACTCGCATCTTAATCATGAACTGAGTATCTCGGTAAAAATAAAAAATCAAAATCAAAATTCTAAGTAATGAGTCAAAGCCCATTGTTTACGTTTAGTATAAAAAAACAAACAAACAAAATTCTAAGTAATGAGTCAAAGTCCATTGTTTACGTTTAGCAAACATAAGACATATCCGTGTGGAAAATACTGGGAGAAAGCCTAGAGACAAAATTTGACACATATTGTATAGCTGATTGTTAGTAATAGATAAAAAGTATATTAGCGGTAGACCCATATAAAAACTAGTGAAAACTTATCAACTCAACAAACGTAAAAAAAGTTATCAAAATTTTTGTATTGTCTGTTTGGAAACAGCTTATTTAACTGAAACTGAAAACTTTTTGTTGAAAGTACTGAAATAGTATAGTGGGACCTATGAATAGTACAAAAAAATGCAATAGGACCCATGAATAATAACAAAAATAAGTTGAATAGTAAAAAAGCTGACTTTTTAAGCTAATATCAAATGCACACTTAGCATCAAAGGGTAATAACTAGTGCGCACACACTATTTTACACTATACACATGCACGATTTTGTACTGAACTTGTGACTTGATGTCACAATTTCTAAGTATCAAGGTAATAACTAGTGTACACGTTATTATAATTGAAAAAATGTGACTTCAAATCACGAGTGCAAATGCAAAATCGCGCTTGTGTGCTTTATGTGCAATAACGTGTCTGTGAAATAAACATCATTCTCACTCAAATGATAATGTTTACGCACGACCTGCAACTAAGGTTTCTTCCACGGTCGGTTACTACAAGCCATGTGGAAAAACTCACTCCGCTAATTTCTCCTCCAATCCATATGGAAAAAAACAACAAAGGTCGTTATAATTTATAGACTTGACCAATCTACGGTGAATTCACTCTTGACACTGATAATTGATAAATATCAATCATGTAGCTTGGCTTTTTTTTGCTTCCTATATATAAATCACTATTCACTTACAACAATAACTATTAGAACTCGATTCTCAAAAAAAGAAAAGAAAACTATTAGAACTCCATGGCTAATCTTAATTTTGTTGTTGTATTTCTTCTTTTGTCCTTGTTTGGATCCTCACCTTTGGGGATATTCAAACCCAGTTCATGCAGTGAAGCACTTCTCAGCTTCAAGAAAGGTGTAACTGAAAATTCGGGTAGGCTTTCTTCTTGGGTTGGTGAACGTTGCTGCCAATGGAGAGGCGTGGAGTGCAACAACCAATCAGGTCATGTTACCAAGCTCGATCTAAGCTGTGAAAAGAAGAGATATCGCCAGTCGTGCTCGTTTGGAAAGATAAGTTCTTCTTTGATTCACTTGAAATATTTAAATTACTTGGATCTAAGCTGGAATAATATTGATCAAGTTCAAATTCCTAAAGTTTTTGGTATGCTAGAGAACTTGATGTATCTCTCTCTCTCTCTTACGCATCCTTTTCCTGAGGAAATTCTTCCTCATCTTGGAAATTTGTCGAGCTTGATGCATCTTGACCTTCATGACAGCTACAGCTTCGGCACGAAAGCCAAAAATTTGGATTGGCTGCCAAGTCTCTCTTCTTTGAAGTACCTAGATATGGGGGGACGAAATTTATACATTGCCGGAGCAATTTGGCTGCAGGAAGTTATTATGCTTCCTTCCCTTCAGGAGTTACATTTATCTAGTTGTGACCTTCAAATCCCACCCCCTTCTTTTCCATTCATCAATTTCACCTCTCTTGTTGTCCTGGATTTATCAAATAACGGATTTGATTCTTCCATATCTCAGTGGCTGTTTAACCTTACGAGCCTCACGAGTCTTGATCTCAGCTCTAATAATTTACAAGGTACCATTCCATACAATTTTGTGAACCTAAGAAATCTTGAGCACCTTGATTTGAGTGAAAATCCAAACATCACAAATTTGCCAAGCGTTTTTGGAAATCTTTTAAAATTGAAGACTTTATCTCTTAGATTGACCAATATTAGCGGCAATATTAATGGTTTTTTAGATAATTTCTCAGCTTGCCCGAACAATAGCCTAGAGTCTCTAGATTTGAGTCTCAATAAGTTAGTTTTCCAACCATTGTTGACTTTTTCCATCTCATCTTTTATATCTAGTTTCCTACGTAGAGATTCTTTAAAAGTACTATTATCTTTTGGTTTTAACATGTCTTTAACTTTCCCTACTTCTTCTTTTGTCTCTATCTTTCTACATAACTTTTCACTATTCTGTCTTTCAATATTTCTGACTATCTCTTTTTTCCTATCTTCTTTACTTGTCTCTATTAGGCTCTTTTGTCTTTCTATTATTTCTATTATTTCTTTTACTATGCCTTTATCTATTATGTCTATAGTACTTCTTTCTTTTATGGGATTCTTTTCCTTATCCTCTATACGTGTTGTTCTTTCCTTAATTGGATCAATCTTTCTGTCAGTTGCTTTTAAATCTTCTTTCCTCTAGTCCTTTTCTTTGTCTTTATATGCTATAGATATAGCTCTATCAGTTGTTTTTGAATTTTTTAAACTATTGTTATCCTTATCTATTAAGCCATCTTTTCTGCTATCTATCATATTCATTAATATGTTGGTGCTTGAGAGCTTGAGATACCTCAATCTCTATTGCAACTCTTTTTGGGGTTCAATTCCACCTTCTATTGGCAACTTGTCATCCTTACAGCAGTTGGACCTCTCTTTTAATGAGATGAATGAAACCATTCCTGCAAGTCTTGGACAAGTCTCAGAACTATTCATCTTGGATGTCAGTGCAAATTCCTGGAGAGGTGTCATCACGGAAACCAAATTGATGAATCTCACAAGGTTAGAAGATTTTGTATTAACAACTTATACAGTCCACTCTTTAGTTTTCATCGTGATGTACAACTGGGTTCCTCCTTTTAGGCTCAAAACTCTTGAACTAGAAAACTGTCTCATTGGCCCCAAATTTCCTGTATGGCTTCAAGTTCAAAATGAGCTTACGTATGTCAATCTTAAAAACGTTAGAATCACAGACACTATACCTGAGGAATGGTTCTCTAAGATCTCTCAACTCACTGACTTGGATCTATCCAACAATCAGATCACAAGGAAGTTGTTACAACAATTAGTATATCCAAACGTAAAATTTATTGATCTAAGTCATAACTACTTCAAAGGTCCTATCCCAGTTTGGCTTGCTAAAAATTCGGTCCAACTATATTTAAAAAACAATTCATTTGCAGGTCCTATCCCGTCAAATATTGGTGATCTAATGCCTAGCTTGCAAATATTAGACCTCTCAGAGAACCTCCTCAATGGTAAAATTCCATTATCCATACAAAAAATGAAAGATCTTACATTACTTTGCCTCAAGAGCAATCAACTTTCAGGGGAGCTCCCCAATCATTGGAATGAGTTACGAAAATTGAAGGTTGTAGATATTTCAAATAACCATCTACATGGAAAAATTCCAAGATCAATGGGTTTCTTGAGTTCCCTATCTATATTAGTGTTGAGCAACAACCATCTTTATGGAGAAATTCCTTCTACTTTACAATATTGTCCTCTTTGGAGCATTGATCTTGGTGGGAATCATTTATCAGGGAACCTTCCATCATGGATAGGACCAGATATCTTAATTCTACGTTTACGGTCAAATCTATTCAGTGGAATCATCCCTCGAGAATGGTGCGTTTTTTCATTTCTCCATATCCTAGATATTGCACAAAACAATCTTTTTGGAGGCATTCCAGGTTGTTTAAATAATTTGACTACTTTGGTTTACAGAAACAACATTGATCAATACAACTCTTTTGACTTGATATATATTGAAAAAGCAATCATAGTGACAAAAGGAAGAGAGTTGCAATATGATACTACTCTCAAATTTGTTAACACCATTGATCTTTCGGGGAACAATTTGACAGGAATAATTCCTGATGAAATAACAAGTCTCAAGGGATTAGGTACGCTAAACTTGTCAATGAATCATCTAACTGGAAAGATTCCCAATAATATTGGGAACTTGCGGTGGCTAGAAACGCTAGATCTCTCAAACAACAATATTTCTGGACCTATTCCAGAAAGCATGTCTTCTTTGACCTCCTTGGCATATTTGAACTTGTCTTTTAACAACTTGGCTGGAAGAATCCCGTCTGGCAATCAGCTCCAAACACTAAATGATGCTTCCATCTATGAGGGCAACCCTTCGTTGTGTGGCTCTCCTCTTCTAACCAAGTGCCCAGGAGATGAAACATCTGATGAGCCAAATTTTAATGGTGGCAATTCTGAAGACAAGCATGGTGGAGATGATTTTGAAAGGCTATGGTTCTATGTTTGCCTTGGATTTGGGTTTATTGTAGGCTTCTGGAGTGTTTGTGGCACCTTGCTGGTGAAAAAGTCATGGAGGCATTGGTATTTTCGTTTTTGTGATGATATCAAAGACAGGATAGCACTAATAATTGCATTGAAAGTGGTTCATTGGAAAAGGAAATTGGGGCTTGAAAAAAATTGAAGTTTGTAGATGGAAAATTCGGCCTTTTGGGTCTTCATTTGAGGTACGTAAGATTTTCGTTCTCTGTCGTTCTGTTTCCGTTTTTTGTTGTTATAAATGTTTTTTTTAATGTAATTTTCGTGTTTTGTCATTCTAAACACTTAAAAACATTTTACAGTAAAATTTTTACATATAAAATATTTTATTATTGAAAATATTTTATATCTAAACAAACTAAGCCTTAGAGAACTTATGGTTTAGATTTATGGGTTTTGGCTTATTTGAAGTTTATATGGGCATTTAGGATCGATGTAGAATATTATTTTGAATCTTTGATTGTGTTTTTGAGTCATTCTCTGTTTGGGTTCTGGAATCTTTTCATTGTGTAGCTAATATGTTTGCTAATTTATATTGTCAACTTCTATTTCAGATTTTTTTCTTTTCTTTTCCAAATTCTTTTGGGTAATTTTTCTTTTTCTATATCTTGTTTTACAATTATTTAAATTGTGGTTGATATGTCTGGCGGTGTGATTTTGGGGTGTCAAAAAGTATGAATTTGTACCTATTTGGTTCATATACCCTTAAAATCTTGCAAGCAATTTTCTGTGTGTAATAAAGTTCAACCAAATGGCTTGTCCTAAAACGAGTCTTGGTGTTAATCATGGTTGAAGCGGTTGGCTTGTGTTTCCTATTCCCAGCCCTGAGTTTGAGTTCACCATTTTCTTTACCACCATTTGAGTCACTAGGTCCAATGCCCTTGCCTGAAAATACATCTCTATATTGTACTTATCCACAATACCATCACCATTTTACTATCACCCACCAATTCTTCCAGTCCTAAGCCCACCTCCAAGCCCAACCGGCACGATCCCTGGCCCGTCAACTACAAATCCCCCAGAAATTTTTTCAGGCCCACCTATTAGTGAACCATTTCCAATTACCTATGTTCCAAGCCCACTAGGGCCCATATTAAGCCCACCTTATTTTGAGCCCAGCCCATGAAGCTATGTCCCAAGCCAATCTACATATATACCAGCCCCCACTATATTTGTTCCAAGCCCACCATTGTTTGAGCCACCTTTGGTGTATTCTTAAAATGTTTTTTTCTTTTTCTTTTTTTTTGTGTGGAATAAAATGTTTTCTTTCATGTTAATGTGTTTTCAATTTAGTCATTTTGTCTAATTTTGTTTCAATTTTGTCATTAGTTTTAGTATTTCCCACTTTCTAAACAACATTATCGACATAACTGTGCAGATTGAATTGATGTGGACAACATGACTACATTAAAAACGATTGAAACGATTGAAAGTTAAAAGGGCCTAAATTATGGACAAAATTTAGCTACAAAATTAGATGTAACCCAAGGCTACAACCTTACTTAATAAAATACATACTACTATATATTTTGAAAATCTAACTGTTGAATTATTGCATGTTCTTTACACTCTTAATACACATATCAAATTTTTCTGTCAATTGGATATTCTTTACGTTATAATCTATAAACTTATATTTTATGGATAATTTTAAACAACAAAAACTTACAATTTAAACAATTTATTGATAACATAGCTATTGATCTTTAATTTTTTAGAAATTTTGCAAGCAAGGAGAATATAGGAAGAAAATGTGATCTAATGGTAGATTTGTCAAAATTCATCTCCAATAAAAAGATATTGAGTAAGGTTATAGCGTAAGACTATAACCAATTTTGTGGCTAAAATTTGTCCCTAAATTAATAGTGTAAAAGAACTAAATTTAAATAGTGTAATTTGTAATTTAGTCACGATTATGTTTTAATTCAGAATCTTTGATAAAGCACAAAGTCCCATTGAAAAAAAATATTGAATGGGATTTTTGTTCGTTATTATTATTATTATTATTATTTTGGGTTAAATAGCGCAAAGCATGTACATTCTGTTTTCATACAGTGTGTATGTACTACGTATCTGCTACTGTAATTTACTAATCCTACTTTTTTTTTTTTGGGTGTATCCACATTCCACAGGTTATGATGGTACGTGGTGCAACTTTGAGTACCATTAGGTTGAAGATGCAAGACCCACTTTGGAAAACTAGAAGACAGATTTGGCCCTCTTTTTTTCAGGCTCTCTCCCATATATATTTTAAATAATCAATATATGTTATAGACTTACAGTGAATTCAACATGAATTTTGTAAGTAATATTTATAGATTTTGATAGGTGGGTCCCTGATCAGTTTAGGGTTTTAAGATTTTTGGTTTTATATTCTTGTCTTGAAAGTTTTCTTTTTGTACATGGGATCTACCTTTAATCTCTTTGCATGAAATGTATAAACTGCATGTATATTGCAGTATTCTGAATATATAAAATTAATAAAATTTGGATTTTTTTTTTTTTTTTTTTTTTGCTAGGTAAATGTGGGGGCTTGAACCCCGAGTAATCGATCTCTATACAGCCCGGGTACCAACTTGCCTACACGAGGCCGTGTTAATTAATAAAATTTGGATTATGAATGAACTAGGTTTGCCCCCCAATGTTATATATTCTGATATGCATTTGTATGTCTCTTATTCGCTAAGAAAGTTGTAATTGATAAAAGCCATATCTTTTGCATGTATGATGGTGATAAAACCCAAAGCAATGTTCAATAATTATAATGCTACTATTATTGGGGGTTTCAACAACCTTCTAGGGAAAAAATTAAAGAAATCAAAACATGCCCAAACAAAAGATTTTTGGAAGAAACATAATAGGTATACAAGACTTTTTTTTTTTTTGGGAAAAAACCTAAGTGTATTAATTTCATTAAGTTCCCTAAATGTATTCAAATTTATGGTTATGTTGATTAATAAAGTATTCAGAATTGAACTATCAAATTTAACCGATGATTACAAATCAAAGCGTCTCTCTGTCGCTTAGAAAGTGAGGTTTTCTCTCTTCTCTAAGGCAGTAGAAGTGTGTTGGTCCCTTCCTTGGAAGGAAAGTTTGTTCTCAGGAGGTAACAAGTGTACTTTCCGAGCTAGTGGGTTCTTTGTTTTTTGGGTTTGTTGGGAAACACTTTTTTCTTTTTTCACCTTGAAATTTTCCACGGAGGAGTTAGCAAATCAATGGACCAACTTTTCCCTTTCAGAAAAGGAAACTATTGGATTCAACCTGTCAAAAGAACAACGCTCTGGTGAATTTTTGCTAGTTGCTCAATTCCTTACTCCACGTTTTTAAATATGGAGGCCATGGCGCGAACTTTCAAACAACTTTGGAGATCTACAAACGGGTTCACTATTCGAAACCAAAATGATCACCGAGTTCTGTTTGTATTTGATAACCCCAACGATATAGACAGAATTCTCAAAAATCAGCCTTGGAGTTTTGATAAACATCTGGTGATGTTGCAGAGGTACAATACAGATAGTCCGGTTCGCGACTTGGTTTTTTCAAAAACAATATTCTGGGTTCAGGTCCATGATATCCCAATTCGGTATATGACAAAGGAATGGCAGAAAACATATGTGACATTATTCGGGAAGTGCAGAAATCAGCAGATGCAGTAACCGATGAAGGTGGACATTTCATTCGGGTGTGAGTGATGATCGATATTACTCTGCCTTTATGTCGAGGTAGGGTTATTACACTAGAGAATGGGTCAAAACATTAGGTCCAATTCAGGTACGAGCGTCTGCCAAACCTTTGTTTCTGGTGTAGGCGTCTGAACCATGCTGATAAGAATTGTGAGCTGTGGCTGCAAAGCAAAGGTACACTAACAGTGGATCAACAGCAGTACAACTCCAATCTGAAGGCCGCACCATACACGTCTAGTGGAAGAGATGTCATAGTGGTACCTAGTTTCTATGAAACGAGACATCCATTCACGAGAAAAGAATTCCAAGCAGCAAGGGCAAGGGAGGAGATGAGGGCGAACAGTGCAGTGGAGAAGCAATCGGAGAGGGCTCAGGCGAGCATGGAAACCGATGAAGGAATTAATTCAGATATTAATGCCAAAGATTTACCCGTTACAAATGAGGTGGCCATCAATGTTACGTTACCTCCAGAAGTTTTTATGGAATCAAATTCTCCAACGGTTATAGAGGTACCAACGGATACATGTAGTAATGGGGAGGAGAAAAATAAGGAATCAGATTTAATCTCGGACTCAATTAATTCTGAGAATTTATTTGATATTCAAATTAATGAGATCGATGTAGAATTGGCTAGATATGATGAGGATCCGAGAATTAGGGGCAAAGCAGTGGGGGTAATTAATGGGATGAGTAATAATGAAGTTCCCATTTTTGGCTCCACCAATCAGTGGCAAGGGTTCATGTAAATCAACAGGTAACCAAGGAAAGTCTTATCCTGACGTGGCAGAAAATTCTAATCACTCTCAAAACTCGGCAAACCCTAATCCTAAGTGCAAAAAAAAATCAAAAACGTGGACAAAGCTAGTCCGCAAACCTGCACAGAAAACATAGGTGAACAAAGAAGAGAATGGGGTGAGATGCAGGAAGAGGAGGGGGGTTAATCATCTGGACTTACCTTCGAAGCGTAGATTGGTTTGAAAAGATGATGAAGTTGTTACAATTTCAATGGTGGAGGCTGTACAGCAGCCCCGCCAATCGCAATGAGTTGCTTAGTGTGGAATTGTCGTGGGCTTGGGAACCCATGTATAAAGAACGAGCTTGCAGAGATGGTGCGAGCAAAAGATCCTTCTGTCATGTTTTTAGCCGAAACATGGGTAGATAAAGCAAGGCTAAAACAAGTACTACGGAAGATACAGTTTGAAAATATTTTCATTGCTCCTAGACCAAATAGGGGTGGTGGATTGGTGTTGTTTTGGAGATCATCAATTGATGTGTCAGTGGTGGGTTCAAGTAAGAATTTTATTGATGCAATTATCAACAGAAATAAGGAGGATGAATGGCGATTTACCGGGTTTTATGGCAAACCGGAGACCCATAAGAGATTAGAATCTTGGGAACAACTTAGAAGTTTGGACCGAAAATTCCAACTCCCTTGGCTTTGTGCGGGAGACTTTAATGAACTGACAAGAGCCGATGAGAAATTGGGGGGTAATAGAAGAAGTCATAATCAAATGCAGCTTTTCCGGGATGCATTGGATGAATGTGGTTTCATTGATTTAGGTTACTCGGGTTCGAAGTTTACATGGAGAAAACATTTTGCTAATGGTCAATCAATATGGGAAAGGTTGGATAGGGCATTGTGTACAAATGACTGGCTGCAGCAGTTTGGAGCAACAAAGGTATTTCATTTAAATAGCTCTACCTCTGATCATATTCCTATCTAGATTGTTCCAAATGGTCTAGACCCTCCACCCTTGTCTAGACCATTTACGTTTGAGGAGATGTGGTTATCGGATAAGGGATGTGGCCGTACGGTGGAAGTTGTTTGGAGAGATGAATTTAATTGTGATGCCGAGGTTCAAGTGATGAGAAAAATTGAGAAGTGTGGGAAGGATTTAACTCAGTGGAGTCGGCAACACTTTGGGAGTGTTAGGCGAGAATTGAAAGAGAAGAAAAAAAAACTAGAGAAGGTCGAACAGGTGGCTATGCAATCAGGCAATAATTTTCGGGTTAGGGAGTTAACAAAGGAGGTACACGATCTGATGGATAAGGAGAATAAAATGTGGAGGCAGCAGGCTAAAAATTTTTGGTTGATTGGAGGGGATAAAAATACAAAGTACTTTCATAGTAGGGCAACTCAGCAGTGTAGGCAGAAAAAAATTTCAGGCATCTTCAACTTGAATGGGGTGTGGGTTACCCAACTTGATTCAATCTCAGACAGCTTCACAGATTACTATCAGGGTTTGTTTACATCTTCAAACCCGGTTATGGAGGAAGCCGCTTTGAACCCAGTTCCGAAACTTATCACTGAGGAGAGGAATGCATTGTTGTCCCAAGAATTTATGGATTGGGAAGTCCAAACAGCCTTGAAGAAGATGGCCCCATTGAAAGCGCCAGGTCTTGATAGTATGCCCCCTCTATTCTATCAAAATTATTGGAGTTTGGTGGGTTGTGATGTCACAAAAACAATTTTATCCTACTTAAATACAGCCACCCTTCCCCATCCCCTTAACCATACTTTCATCACTCTTATCCCAAAAATAAAAAACCCCTTGTCTGTTAATGATTTTCATCCCATTAGCCTTTGTAATGTCCTTTATAAAATTTTTTCAAAGGTGTTAGCCAATAGATTGAAAAAAATATTGCCTAATATCATTTCGGAACATCAAAGTGCCTTCACAAAAAACCGGTTGATATCTGATAATATTCTTGTTGCCTTTGAAACTCTCCATAGCATGAAAAAACATAAAACAGGCAAAACTGGCTATATGGCAGTCAAATTGGATATGAGTAAAGCCTATGATAGGGTTGAATGGGCTTTCTTGGAAGAAATTATGAGAAAATTGGGGTTTGAAGAGAGGTGGATAAATCTGATGATGGTCTATGTGAAATCAGTATCGTACTTAATACTGGTGAATGGGGAACAAAAAGGCCTAATCCGTCCTTCTAGGGGGATTCGTCAAGGCAATCCCTTATCTCCATTTTTGTTCCTATTGTGCGCGGAAGGATTACATAGCCTTATTACCAAAGCTGCCAATGAAGATTCTATAAGGGGATTCTCCCTTTGTAGGAAGAGCCCAAGACTAACCCATTTGCTTTTTGCAGATGATAGTTTGTTGTTTTGCAGGGCAAACAAAAATGATTCCCTTAAGGTGGAAATTTTAGCAACTTATGAAAGTGTTTCGGGGCAGCAAATCAACCGAAGCAAAACCTCTTTATTTTTTAGTAAGTCAACATCCGAGGAAGAAAAAAGAGAGATTAAGGAAGCATTTGGAGTTCCCAAAATCTTGCACTACGATAAGTACTTGGGGCTGCCATCTCTTATCGGGAAGCACAAAAAAGCAAGCTTCGATTACATAAAGGAAAGGATTTGGAGAAAATTACAAGGGTGGGAAGAGAAGTTATTGTCACAAGCCGGTAAAGAAGTCCTCATAAAAGCTGTGGTGCAAGCAATCCCAACATACACGATGAGTTGTTTTATGCTTCCTCGGAGTCTTTGCCATGAAATTGAAGTTCTAATCCGTAAGTTTTGGTGGGGACAAAGGGGCGACCGAAGGAAAATTCATTGGGTTAAATGAGGTGACATGTGTGACCTAAAGGCGGAAGGAGGGATGGGTTTTAAGGAATTATCGCTTTTCAACGAAGCTCTACTAGGCAAGCAAGTATGGAGGCTACTGCATAATAAAAACTCTTTGTTCTATAGAGTTTTTAAATGAAGGTTCTTTCCAAATTGCACAATTATGGAAGCCAAAGAAGGCCATGGTGGGTCTTATGCATGGAAGAGCATCTTGAAAGGTAGGGGTGTTATTCAAAGGGGGGCGAAATGGAGGGTGGGAGATGGAGAATCAATCAAAATTTATGGAGATAACTAGCTGCCTAATGCTACCTTCTCTGGTGTACACAGCCCTCTGCCATCAGAATTTCAAAATGCCTCGGTAAGCTCTCTTATAAATCACCAAACTCGCACCTGGGATTTAGAGGTATTATCCACTGCTATCACTCCATTTGAAGCTGACTTGGTTCAGAAAATCACTCTTAGCTGTGGACAATCAAGGGATGTTCTGTTTTGGCCATTCGTGCAGTCAGGTATTTATTCAGTTAAGTCGGGTTACTACTTCCTCAAGTCTAAAGCTCGCTCCACAGCCACACAAGTTCAAGCTCTACCTAATCATCCCAAGCCACCATGGAATCGAATTTGGAAGCTTAATCTGCCAAACAAAATAAAAAACTTTTTATGGAGAGCTGCCCGTAATGCACTGCCTACAGGTTCAGAGTTGGTTCGGAGATGCATCATCAACGATCCAATCTGCTCCATATGCTCAAGTCACTGTGAGGATGCTTTACACGCACTGTGGTCCTGTCCGACTCTGTCACTAGTGTGGGAAGAAGATCCGCAATGGAGTTTCAGACAAGCGTCGAGGTATTCCGATTTCACACAATTGCTCTTCACGGTTTTGGACTCAGCAAGCAATGTGGAACTATTTGCTACAATCACGTGGACAATCTGGTTCAGAAGAAACAAACTCAGATTTTCACCACCGGGGCTCCCTTTGGATCAGGTTATGCAGACAGCAGTTAACTCATTCTTGGAGTATCGGAAAGCGCAAACACCAGCTGAGCTAAGGACAGCCAGGCCGAGAGCTAAGTGGACAGCACCTCCAAATGAGAGCTTCAAAATAAATTTTGACGGGACTGTCTTTAAAGACCAGGACAGGGCAGGGATTGGAGTAATTATTCGAGACAGCCGCGGTTTGGTAATGGGTTCGCTGTCTCAAGTAGTTCCTCTCCCTCAAACTATTGTGGAACTTGAAGCTTTGGCGGCATTAAAAGGACTTGAGTTTGCTGCAGATTTGGGGTTGATTTCTGTGGTTCTTGAAGGTGATTCAGAGATTCTTATGAATGCATTGATGGATAATTCGCTATCGTTAGCCTCTTTTGGTCTTTTGATCCAAGATATTAAGGCTTATGCTGAATTTTTTCGATGTATTAATTTTTCTCATGTTCGTAGGGAAGGTAATACTGTAGCACACAACCTAGTTAGGCATGCATGTCATGTCACTGGTTTTTCAGTGTGGATGGAAGATGTCCCATCTCACACACTTGCTGTTTATCAGGCAGATTTGCCTATTGCTGAATAAAATAACTCATTTCTTTCTCAAAAAAAAAAAAAAAAATTAACCGATGATTTATAACATCTGTAATAAGTAGCATGCCAATATTAATTTGTAACTGCAATTTACATATCTCGTTTTCAATGCAGTACTCTTGCCTGACTAATTTGCCTTCTAACAATGGGAACGTTATCCATACGCATTATCTCAAAACTCTTAGGCAAATTTTTTTTGGAAAAAATGCCTCTACAAATATGTAAATTAAGTAGTGTAATGGGAACGTTTTCCATACGCATTATCTCAAAACTCTTCAGGCAAATTTTTTTTGGAAAAAATGCCTCTACAAATATGTAAATTAAGTAGTGTTCAGAGATTATCTAGTTTTATTGTGAGCAAAAGATCTAGTCTCTAACAGAGCTAAGTGGCTAATGATATCTTCAACATTGTTAATGCCCAAGATTCCAATTTATTAATCAGTAAGGTAGGTAGGTTTTGAGTTTTATAAGGAAGGTTGCTAAAAACCTTTTATAATTTAATCATATACAAAAATGGCATGAATGGATTTCTAGGACAAGTTTTACATTGGTGGATGTGAACAGTTGGTTTCGTTTCTAACAGAAATAGGACCGATTCAACACATTTTGTGATCTTAGGCAACAATTTTTAAAGTGAATCTTTTATTAAAAGTTATTAGTTTCTTCCAATATCCTAATGATACTCATGAATATTGCAAAAAGTCATCAATTTGATATTTATTATATGTTATTTTTAAACAATTTTAGCCTTAATTGAATCATTTTGTTTGTACTAATATCATTGTGATCATGCCAAAGTCAAGAAATATTAACCATAATATTAGCATGTTAAATTTCATCATGCAAAATATGGCTATATTTATCTAAAGATTTCTCATATGCGTAGAGTATTTTAAATATAAAATAATTTTTTTTAGAAAATTGTAAATTCTAAACTGTGTCATTTCCATTGAATATCTCAATTCAGTTTGAAAAAAATTCTTTTCAAGCAAGTTTTAAATTTAAAGTCCACAAAAATAGGGCGACTCAACACATTTTGGTACCAAACACAAATGTAAAATGTATTACTTAATATTTTATAAGCAATATGTAAATTAGAAAAAACAATCCAACCTTTTCATATTTTTAATACATTAATTGAACTATTTTCTATATTTATAAAATGTATTTTAAAACTTTTCATTCTAAAAATATCAAAACAATCACTATCAAAATAAATATCATCTTTTAGATGATCAATGTCTCTCTTGATAATGTTGGACTATAGTTATTGAACAATAGATTTAAGTAATGAATTTGTCTTAAAAAGTATTATTTTTAATTTTTAATTTGATAGAGAAAAACCTTACCTTTTTTTTTATTATTTTTGTGCAATACTATAAGAAAATTAAATATAATATATAGTAACATCCCCTAAACTTTGGCTAATTTACTCCTTTGAAATTTACACATGTGCCAAATTAATACATTTGTTGGTCTGACATTACTACACTAACGGAAAACACGTGTATGATTATAAAAAATAAACAAAAACCAGTATCAACCCATTGAACGGAGTGAAGAGAAGAGAGAAACCTTTGAGAGAGACGATAGAACCAGAACTACTGTCGACCACCATGTCCCTCCCTCCAGCGCCTGAGTTCTTTGTCCAGCCATTGATCTCGCTATTCGTGGTCCCACCACCCGTTCAACCATCCAAATCTAGAGAAGGTATTTAATATCAAACGATAACATATCAGCGGTATCAAAATTCAATAAGAGTGAGACATGTCAGTAAAAAATAACTACCCCACTAACAAATGAAAGACATGTGTTAGTGGGTAATTATTTTTAAACACATGTCTCTCATTTATCAAGTTTTGATATGGATGATATGGTATCATTTGATACAAAATACTTTTTCTCAAATCTGACCATTATACAACTTAAGCTTTAATGTCTATCAAATCTTCCTTAGAGCATCCACAACAATGGAGCTAAAAATTTAGCTTTTTAGCTCCACCAAAAGTTACTTTATCTATTTTACCTACACATATGCTACAACAGTGGATCTATTTTAGCTTTCAACACAATAAAATAATATAAACATCACAATAAAATAATATATCCCTTACAATAAAATAATATATCCCCTACAATAAAATAATATACCTCACTACCCAAAAAAACATCCAAAGCACCTACCACAACCACCTCTACCATCAGCCACAGCCACAACCACACCCACCACCACCACCACCACCACCGGTCACAACCACCACTCTACTTTGGCAACCACAACACAATATAGAAAAAAAAAAAAAAAAAAAAAAAAAAAAAAAAAAAACACACAAACAAAAACATCCACAAACCCACTGTCAAAATCATCAACCACCACTACAATAGCCAAAATCAACCACCACCACCACCACAGCCACCAAAGTTCAGGAAGTGTATGAATATTTTTTCCTATATAATATTGTAAGGGCTTCATCCATTTGAGGGCTTTAGGCGATTGCCTAAATGACCTAATGGTTGGGCAGTGCCTGAGTCCAAAGTTTTTCGATTCAATGCTCTATGAATTAAACAAACCAAACATCACAACCCAAGACGAGTAAAATTTATGTAATTAAATAATGAAGCATCCAACTTCACCACTTAAGAACTGGCAGTGTATGCCAGCTTAAGAAAACATGAACATAATAATTGAGCAAGGAAATAAAAGGGATAAACGACTAAACTCAAATTGTTTATTGGTTGTTTGAATTTCAAGTGAAATAAAAAAAGGGATAAACGATAACAGTTCTGTCTTGATGTATATAATTATGCAATGACTCATGAGTTAATAATTGCAAATCTTGTGCCATTTTGGACAATGCCATTAAACAGGTGAATTTCCTATCACAACAGCATCTAAATTTCTTGACTCTGTCCTTGACTTTCCAACAGTTTGTCTAACATTCTAGGATGGCAATTAATGAGTAAGGCTTAGTGGCTTTTTAGACTCATACTAATTAACCTAATTAACTTAAGATGAAAACATCATTTTGGTCCTTACATTTTAGTTTCGCAGTCAATTTGGTTCCTGCATTTTGGTAGCAATCAATTTAGACCCTATTATTTTCAATTTACAACCAATTTAGTCTCTACCGTTAACTCACTAACGGAAAATGCCTACATATCAAATGGTGTGCACAATCAGCACAATTGATACTAACATGGCTAATAAATTAATATTAAAAAGTTTTAATCAACATGTGGTGGGCCTTTTGTGATTTTGGGCTGGACTGCCTCCTGCTGTGTTGGGCCCAGGTGTTCTGGATAAGAGAGCTGGGACTAGTCCAATTGCAATTCACCTTGGTTCGGTTTGCGCATAAACTATGCTCCGTTTACCGAAACTTTAGTCACATGCCCATGGCAGACAAAGGTACTACAGAAGGGTTATGGCAGATAAATGCAATAAAACAATTATAAAAGAAAATACGTTATTGTTAGGCATAATAAGTAAGAGATCCTTAATTAAAGTAGGGAAAAAGAACACATTATAGGTGAAATTGCAAAGACAGGAGAAGAAAAAATAGCAATAAGTGGTTAAATCAATGAGGGAAAAGATCAGTTTGCCGTGTTCTGCTGTGTTACGGGACTAAGGCCAAGGAGGGAACCACTTTCTCAATGTGGGTAACCTCACAAGAGGATCTTGCCGTAGAGATTATCCACTTTGAAGGAACAGACCTGAATGGCTTGTGCCCAGGCGAGTTCTTTTTACTCAAGAGAAGGTAAGCTTTTGGAGGGAAAGAAGGGATTACCTATTAGTGCATGCCTGCCATTCTACACTCCCTATTTCTTTTCTTTCTCTTTTCTCTCCGTTTTGTTGCTTTGATTCTTTCCCCCTCTTTTCATTTTTTTCTTAATGCTTACTTGTGTAGTGTGATGGTGGTTACTGTTATGGTGATGATGTTATTGTGCACAGCAAGGACCCTTTATATACTGCCTGCTATGACTGATTTTTACCATTTTAGCCTTTAACTACTTTTGTCTGGTTTAAGGTGTTCTTCCCGACCACCCACTGGTTTGTTAGCTATCCAGCCACCACCACTTACCTATGCTAGCTATGCCACTCCTCATTACTAAACAAAGAAGATTGTTTTGTTTGCTTGCTCACCATGACATTTTCTCTTGCTATCCCTCATGGCATACATCTAGTAGTTCCAACTCATTCTTCCTTCTTTTGGGTAGTATGTCATCCCAGCAAGACATCACCCCAAAAAGAATATGAGTGGGAACCCCAGAATAGGCTTTTCCTTTCCCCTACAGCCAGACCATACCCTCTTTTACCTCTGACTCATGACCCACCACTCCTGTATTGGCTGGGTACAGGTTGGTAGTGCATGGGCCTTGCGCGTGCTCCACTTCATGTGTACGCCAAAAGCTTGTCCGCTGCTCATGCGTTTGTCATGGTCTGGAGGCTCGTCTGTGCATTCTGCCGCTCATCTTTGGCCTCTTATGGCGTGAACTATTTTCTGATTTTTTTCATTCTTTATTGGCTTGCTCCTTTCAAGGGCTGAGCGTTGCTTGATTGTGGGTTTTCACCCTTTTAACCCATTCTTTACTCCTTCCGTAATCTTGTTGTCATTCCTGTCATACCACTCTGCTGTTCCTGTTGTGGTGTTATTTGACCCGTGCTTGCTGGACTTCTTTTGGGCCTGCTACTTGTTCTTTTCTCAATGACTCAATATGGTCATTGGATTTATACTCATGCTACTTTAGGCTTTTCTTGACCCATTACATTGCTTGTGGGCTCTTTTGTCCCATTTCTTTCTTCTTGAGCATCCTTGGCCCATTTGCTTTCCTTGGGCATCCTTGGCCCATTTTCTAATTCTGTATACCCATGGGGTTTTACTAACTCTTTTGGGCTTCCCCGACCCAATTATCTTATCCTTCATCCTTGGGGCTCATGAGTTTTCCATCAACCCCTTACTTTCGTACTTCATTATTTCGGGCCTGCTGCGGCCCATTCTCGCTTTTCTATATCATATAATGCCTATGGGTTTACTATTTCTCTCTTCGGGCTCTTTTAGGCCCATTTTCTTTTCTCAATGCCCATTTATTTATTTTATGGGTCTATTATTCATTGTTCCTGCCATTTATTTTATGGGTCTATAATCCATTTATTTATTTTATGGGTTTACCTTAATGTTTTTCTGCTAATCTACTAACTCTTCTATGCTCATATTGTTGGGCTTCTTCCTATTAGTGGGCTTCCAAAATGAACATCAACACAACATTAAAAAATAACACCTCAGCATTTTTTTTAAAAGCCACTGGACCATGTAATTAAGTAACATAAAAAAATAAAAAATAAAGAGTTAAAAAAATAAAATAATTCCTTAAAAAATTCAACTTCTCATTTTCCATTTATTTTTCGTAGGAAACAAACACAGACAAGCCTAGAAAATCATTTCCTCAAAAAAAAAAAAAAAAAAAAAAAAAAGCCCTGAAAATCAAACCCACACACAAGGTCAAAACAACAAAATCACCGTGTTTGTTTGTTTCTCGGCATCGCTTGTACTTTCTTGATATCTATATATTCTGATATACATTTGTATGTCCTCTTCTTCCTTAAAAAAGTTATAAATTCATAATTGATAAAAGCCATGTCTTTTGCATGTATGATGGTGGCGATAAAACCCAAAGGAATGTCCAATAATAATAATATCACTAGTCTTGGGGGTTTTCAACAACAATTCGGAAAACATACATAAAAGAATTAAAGAAATCAAAACATGCCCAAACAAAAGGTTTTTGGATGAAACATAATCGGTATACAACACGTTTTTATTTGGGACAAAATTTAATTACAGCCCTCAGGTGTAATATTTTTAGTTCCCTAAATGAATTCAATATATTACTCATATATTAAATAGTATTATATTTTTCAATGACAGTTATATTCAATGCAACTATTTGAATTTAATCAAGAAACTTAATATATTAATTGTAACTAAATTTATTCCTTTTCTTTTTATTTCAGAACCACATAGACATGAAACTATGCAAATGCAAAGAAGTGATCATTTATAAGAAGGGTTTGAAGATGACACATGTGTGCAAAAAAAGTAATGATATGTCCAAAAAGTTTCTCTGTAGCAAGGCAAGGGCCAAAAAAAACCCTAGCCGCTCAGTAGAAGGTCGTGCCTATCTCTAGGCTATTACAGTTCTCCACGCTTGGTATTACGAACGTTGTGAGAAGCCGATTCCCTGGTTATGCTCTGAAATAGAAACTACAATGGAAGATCTTTCAGTGATGTGGAAAAAACTCTCATTAACAGAAGATGAGGGTAGTGAGCTCTGATGCACGGACTCGGCATCCAGCGTCTCGCACCCGCGTCCGACGCGGCGGGACGCGGCGACGCGGGAGGGACGCCGCAGACCGCGCGTCGGTGCCGCGTCCTGCCACGTGGATCTCCGGACTCGCGCCGACGCAGCTCAAATCGGGCCGACTCGGGCCGTATCGGCCGAAATCGGCGAAACCGCCGAAATTGCCGGTTCAGGCCGAAACGCCCGAGTCAGGCCAAAATTCAAAAAAAAAAAAAAAAAAAAAAAAGGTGCGCAACGCACCGTTTCAACTTAACCTAAAACCTAGGACTCTCTCACAGACTCTCACTTCGTCCAAACGCTCTCTCTCACTCCGTCCCTCATCTTTCTTCTCTGTGCTGTGCGGTCTCTGCGATCTCTCTTCTCTGTGCTGTGCAGTCTCTACGAGCTCGGCTTCAAGTCTCCTCTTCTCTGCAAGCTCGGCTTCAGGTGTGCTCTCTCACACCAAAACCCTTTTACGATTTCTCTCTTTTAAATTGCTTAGAAATGATTTGTGAATCTGAAAGTTTGTGTGCTTGGCTGTGTGCTTGCTGTGAATCTGAAATTTCTCTCTATGTGCTGAAAGTTTCTTTTCAATCTTAGTTTTATTTAGTTAATAAAATTTGTGAATCTGAAAGTTTGTGTGCTTGGCTGTGTGCTTGCTGTGAATCTGAAATTTCTCTCTGTGTGCTGAAAGTTTCTTTTCAATCTTAGTTTTATTTAGTTAATAATTATTACTTATTAGTTATTAATCATTGTGATTTGTGAATATGTGAATATGTGAACTTGGGTTTGATTTATTATTAATTTATTTAGTTAATAGTTATTATTTGTAGGTTAAATTGAATCTATTGAATTTACAACGGACGAAGTTACTAGCACAGAAACTTCACCTTCATCTAATCAAGAAGTGCCAAATGATGAATCTCCTCTTTGGCAGTATGTGACTAAAGTAGAAAAACCACCCGGTGCTTCTGTTAAATCAGGTGGAAACACATACTTTAAGTGCAACTATTGTGGTATAGTTTACATGGGATCCTATTCTAGGGTTAAGGCTCATTTATTACAAATTTCTGGCAAAGGTATTAAAGCATGCCTTAAGGTGACACAGAGCCATAGGCTAGAAATGCAGCGAATGCATAATCAAGTTGAGAATGATAAGTTAGAGAGAGAACGGAGAAGTCAAATTCCCTTACCCCCACCTCCCCCAGGCCGTGGGATACCTATTTCCCCATTTCGGAGACAGGAAGGGAGTGATACTGATAGTACAAATCCGGTTGATGGTAAGAGGAGGAATGTGACTATGAATTCTACTTTGGAGAAAGCATTCCAGAATAATGCTAGACATGATTTGGATAGCAGAATTGCTAGGATGTTTTACACCGGTGGGCTTCCATTTAACTTTGCAAGGAACCCACATTATCATAGTTCCTATGCATATGCTGCTACCCATAGCATTCCAGGTTATCTTCCTCCTGGATACAATGCCTTGAGAACAACACTTCTGCAAAAAGAAAGAGCTCATGTTGAAAGACTTTTGAAACCAATTAAGGACTCTTGGCTTGAAAATGGTGTAAGTATAGTTTCTGATGGATGGTCAGATCCACAAAGGAGGCCTCTTATTAATATTATGGCTGTATCAGATGGGGGTCCAGTGTTTATAAAGGTAATTGATGGGTCAGGTGAGTTCAAAGACAAACATTATATTGCTGGAGTGTTGAAGGATGCTATAAAAGAGATTGGACATGAAAAAGTTGTCCAAGTCATCACTGATAATGCTAATGTGATGAAGTCTGCTGGAGCTCTTATTGAAAGTGAGTATCCTAAAATATTTTGGACACCCTGTGTTGTCCACACTCTCAATCTAGCTTTGAAGAATATTTGTGCAGCAAAAAACACTGAAAAGAATGAAGTTACATATGAGGAATGTAGTTGGATTACACGTATTGCTGATGATGCATCCTTCATACGTGTTTTTATCATGAACCATTCAATGAGGTTGGCAATGTTTAATGAATTTTGTCCATTAAAATTGCTCCAAGTTGCTGATACTAGATTTGCTTCGGTTGTTGTAATGTTGAAAAGGTTGAAGTTGATAAAAAGATGCCTTCAAGCCATGGCTATTAGTGACCAATGGGCTTTTTATAGGGAGGATGATGTTGGAAAAGCTCAAAAGGTGAAAGATATGATTCTAAGTGATCTTTGGTGGGATAATATTGATTATATCCTTGAATTCACAGCACCCATTTATGATATGCTACGAATAGCTGACACAGATAAGCCTTATCTTCATCTTGTGTATGAGATGTGGGATTCAATGATAGAGAAGGTGAAGGCAGTAATATATCGGCATGAAGACTTGGAAGATGATCAGTATAGCTCATTTTGGGGTGTGGTGTATGATATACTCATTGATCGATGGACTAAAAATTGTACACCACTACATTGCTTGGCTCATTCCTTAAATCCTAAGTAAGTACATTTATTTTCTATTTTCCTTAGTTCACCCTTTTAGTAAAACACACGTTTAATCTATATTTGTTTTTTAATCTTTAACTAAGTATTACTCCATTGAATGGCTTTCGGGGAATTCAAAACGCATCTCTCCACATCGGGATCATGAAATTTCTATGGAAAGAAGCAAGTGTTTGGAGCGATACTTTGAAGATGAGAATGAATTAACGGTGGTGAAGTTTGAGTTTGCTAAATTTTCAAGAGGGAGGTTTCCTTCACTAGATGTCTTGACAGATAGGTGGGCCTTACAACCTTTGGTTTGGTGGCAATACCATGGCTCCGCATTTCCAACTCTTCAAACCCTTGCCCTTAAACTTCTTGGACAACCTTGTTCATCCTCATGCGCAGAGAGAAATTGGAGCACATACAAATTCATTCATTCCTTAAAAAGAAACAAAATGGCTCCTGCACGTGCTGAGGATTTGGTATATGTGCATTCTAATCTTCGACTCTTGTCAAGGCGCAATGAGGAGTACATACATACAGCAACAAAGATGTGGGATATTGCAGGAGACTCTTGGAATGAGAGCGACATACATGGAGGAGCTGGAATTCTTGAGAATGCAGCCCTTACACTTGATGAGCCAGAGTTGGAGGCCATGGTTATTGGGAATGCTAACACTAGTGCTACTACTAGTGAAAGTGAAGTTCGAAGTGAAGCTATTGATCTTGAGGAAGATGATCTTGGTGTTTGATTGTCTTGTTGATTGTCTTGTTGATTATCTTTTATTTTGTTTTAGTTTCAAACTTGTGAGTTGTATTCTAATTTCCGAACATCATAGAATGTTTTAGTTTCAATCTTGTGGGTTGTATTTAATTTATGAACATCATGTTTTAGTTATTATTTACTATTGCTCTTAAGTCTTAAATTTGATATATGTTTATATAATGTGAAAAAAATATACTTAGCAATATATTAAAAATATAAATAAAAATATTTTTAATAATTTTTTAATCGCCGAGTCCCGCCGCACCCGCACCCACCTTTTTCAAAAATTGCCGAGTCCCGCACCCACACCCGAGTCCCGAAACGCACCTGTGCTTCATAGTCAGTGAGTACAGCAGTAAACCAGTAGAAGCTCTTAGAGGAAAGGTCATCGCGGCCAAGTTTCATACACGACGTGTACTCAATATGGAAGCCATCGCGCGAACCTTTAAACAACTATGGTTAACGAAGAAGGGTTTTGAAGTTAAAGATATGGGCAACCATGTAGTTCTCTTTGTATTTTCGGATAAAACAGATGCGGACAGGGTATTGCTGGGTGAGCCATGGAGTTATGATAAATATCTAGTTTCTCTGTGCAGGTTGGAGAAAAACGGTGCGGTGAAGGATTTAGTGTTTGATCGAACGGCTTTCTGGGTTCAAATTCACGATATCCCTGTCTGCGATATGACTCTAGAAGCGGCTGCTAAGATCGATAAGGTTTGTGGGGAAGTGCAACCGGGTATTCGGGACTGGGGCAATCAAGATGGCAGCACGTTCATGCGAATTAAGGTACGGGTTGACACCTCAAAGCCACTATGCCGTGGACGAAAACTCCGCAGAGAGGATGGGGAGATTGGTTGGATTCGTTTCAAATACGAGCGGTTGCCGATAATGTGCTACTGGTGCGGCAAACTTTCTCATAGTGACAAAGACTGTGAGCTTTGGGTAAGGAGTAATGGGTCACTCACTGAGAACGACAGACAATTCGGTGCGTGGCTTCGTGCCCCTCTGTTCAACACAAAGAGATGCTCGACAATTCGGGTGGGTGGCGAAGATGAAGTTAAGTGTGGGGGATCGGACCAGGAGGTGGTCAGAGAGGAAGTGGAAGTTTTAGGAAGCCAGAGTGGGAATAGGTACAGCTCAGTGAACGACGGGAACCGCCGGCAGAAGGAGGGGACCAGTGGGCCGACTCCTACAAACAAGGAAACAGGCGCAAATTCCGTTACCGTAATCCCAGGCACTGAACTTAATGCAAAACGTGATTCTCGCGGAGTAACGGACTTTCAGGAGACGTTACGCGGGATCGATGCTACTATTTCAAAATACGATAAGACCGAGGTGGACCTTAAGTCAAATGGACTTGCATCCATTTTGGGCCAAGCCGAGGCCCATAATACATCAACCATGCTGGGAAATGCGGGCTGTGTTTTTAGTGAAGATGAAGACATGCTCACAATTAAAAGCCCACAAGGAAATGAATATAAGGCTCATGGGTGGAAGAGACTTGTGAATGACCGGCCCCATGCAAAAGTACAGATTACACCTATGCAGAGAAAAAGAGCAGTACGTGACAAGGAGGATGAAATGGAAGTCGGGGTTTTGAGTAAAAAATTATGTGCCTTTGACACAACACAACAGCAAACGGCGGAGGCTGCGAGACAACCCCGTCGAGAGCAATGAGTTGCCTCGCTTGGAATTGCCGTGGGCTTGGGAACCCACTGGCAGAGGACAAGCTTGAAACCATTATTCGAGCACAAGATCCCCTGATTGTTTTCTTGTCGGAAACTTGGTCTGGAAGAAAGCAGTTAGAAAAGATACGGTGTAAGATCAAATACGCAGGCTTGTTTACAGTTCCTAGTCAGGGTAGGGGCAGTGGTTTGGCTCTTTTATGGAAATCGGATATTTCGGTATGGGTAGACAGCTTCTAAAGGTATCATATTGACGCAGTGGTGAATGGAACGACTTCGGAACCTTGGCGCTTTACCGGTTTCTACGGAGAACCTAACACTTATTACAGGGAGGAAGCATGGAGTATGTTAAGGATGTTGCGATCAAAACTGCATTTACCGTGGTGCTGTATGGGAGACTTTAACGAAATACTACAGTCAGAAGAGAAGAGAGGAGGTAGAATCAGGCCGCATGTTCAGATGCAAGCTTTCCGTGATGTGTTGGATGTTTGCGGTTTTGTGGATCTCGGCTTCACTGGACCAGAATTTACGTGTCACAGTAGGAGACACGGTCACCTGATTTGGGAATGTTTAGACAGGGGGGTGGCCAACTATGACTGGCTAGAAAAATTCCCAGTAGCTCAAGTCCCCCATCTTCATTGCTTTTCATCAGATCATCATCCCATTAAGGTGGTTTTTGATCCTAACAGTGAGTCACAACGGTGGTTTCGGCGACCCTTTCGTTTCGAAGAGATGTGGTTAGCAAATAGGGGTTGTAGTGATACGGTTCTAAGAGCTTGGGAGATATCACAAGAAGGCACTCCCATGTTTAAAGTGTCCAAGAAAATCAAGAAGTGTAAAAAGATGCTTAAGTCTTGGAGCAAAGATCACTTTGGTAACGTAAAGAAACAGATTGCCACTAAGAAGGAGCTGCTATGGAAAGCTGAAGAGGAAGCAGCTAAGGGTGGGAGTTATGGGGTGGTTTTCCAACTGTGGAGGGAACTTAATGTCTTGCTGGATAAAGAGAGCAAAATGTGGAGACAGAGAGCTAGAACACAGTGGGTGGCGAAGGGAGACAAAAACACTAGATATTTTCATGGGGTGGCCACTCAAAGGAAGAGAAAAAAATTTATTAAGGGTATCAAAGATAGTGAAGGAGTTTGGCAGAGTGATGAGGAAGTGATTTCGGCAACCTTTGTGGAGTTCTATACCAGATTGTTTACTCAATCACATTCTCATGATCTTGACCGAGTCCTTGAAGGAGTTAAAAGGGTAGTCACAGCAGACATGAATACCGAGTTGGTGAGACCGTACAGTATGGAGGAAGTTGATATAGCTATCAAGCATATGGCCCCTTTGAAGGCACCAGGACCTGATGGAATGCCTCCCCTTTTTTATCAATCCTTTTGGCAACACATTGGCCCAGAAGTTACAGAAGCTGTGCTATCTTGCCTAAATTTTGGTACTCTCCTCAAATCCATAAATCACACTTTCATTACTTTGATTCTAAAAGTTAGTAATCCTGAAAATGTTTTGGAGTTTAGACCCATCAGTTTATGCAACGTGATTTATAAAATTATTAGCAAAGTTATTACCAATCGTTTAAAACCCTTTCTGAATTCTATAGTTTCAGAAGCTCAAAGTGCTTTCATTGCTGATAGACTTATCACAGATAACATTTTGATTGCCTTTGAGTCCTTGCACTATATGAAAACTCAAAGCTCAGGAAAGGAGGATTTTATGGCTTTGAAACTTGATATAAGCAAGGCCTATGACAGAGTGGAGTGGAGTTTTCTAGAAAAAATCATGTTAAAGATGGGGTTTCAGGATTCATGGGTGGCTATGATTATGCAGTGTGTGTCCACAGTGACTTACTCCATACTTTTAAATGGTGAACCAAAAGGGTTTATTCAACCGTCCAGAGGGTTGAGGCAAGGCGATCCCCTTTCCCCCTTTCTCTTCTTGTTTTGTGCGGAAGGACTAAATGCTCTTCTTAACAAAGCAGTAGATAATGGGGAGATTAGGGGTTTATCTCTATGTCGCCAAGGACCAAAGATTACTCACCTCTTCTTTGCAGATGATTGTCTTCTGTTTTGCAGGGCCAACAAAAAAGAATGTCAAAAAATCCAGCAACTACTTCATTGGTATGAGGGTGCATCTGGCCAATTGGTGAACAAGAACAAAACAACCCTCTTCTTTAGCAGAAACACACTGGAGGAGGTCCAACAAGAAATCAAGGTCTTGCTAGGGGTGCCGGCTATCAAGCATTATGAAAAATATTTGGGCTTGCCATCATTTGTGGGAAGACAAAAAAAAAGCTTGCTTCAATCAGATCAAGGAACGGATTTGGGCAAAAATGCAAGGGTGGAAGGAAAGGTTACTCTCTCAAGCAGGAAAGGAAGTCATGATAAAGGCGGTTATTCAATCTATTCCCACTTATTCGATGAGTGTGTTTCGGTTACCAATTGGTCTAATTAAGGACACTGAGACAATGATCCGTAAATTTTGGTGGGGAAACCAAGATAATACAAGAAGAATGCAGTGGGTGAAGTGGAATACCTTATGCTCTCCAAAGTCTCTAGGGGGTATGGGTTTCGAGATCTCCGACAATTTAATGATGCACTCCTCGGCAAACAGGTATGGAGACTTCACCATGAGAATGATACGTTACTGTATAAAGTGTTTAAACTGAAATATTTTCCATCGGGTAGCATTTTGGACGCTGAATTCAACCCGCGAAGTTCCTTAGCTTGGAAAAGTATTTTAAATGCTAGGGAGGTCATTTGCAAGGGAGCACAGTGGAGAATAGGAGATGGATCAGGGATCAACATATGGAAGCATCGATGGCTGGATTCTTCAGGGGGAGGTCAGATTGTATCTCCTCAACTTGACCCTTCACTGATCACAGTAAAGGATCTCTTCATCCCTGACACTAAAGTTTGGAATAAGGAGCTCATTGAACAGAATTTCTTACCGTGGGAAGCTGAGAGTATTCAAGGAATTCCGGTCAGCCATTATCCGATGGAGGACTTGCTTATTTGGCCACACACTACGGATGGAAGCTACTCGGTTTAAAGTGCTTATCAGTTGTTGGTTGCTGAAATCAGATCTGCCCTACCCAGTTCGTCTGCTACTGAGGGTTGCAAGCCTTTTTGGAATAGGATTTGGAATTTGCAAGTTCCAAATAAAGTAAAGCACTTTATGTGGAGAGCTTCAAATGAGTCTCTACCTACCAAGCTTAATCTATTTACATGGCACATTCTCCCTGAGAATATTTGCAGTCTCTGTGAAGAACACACCGAAGATACTATCCATTGTCTTTGGCTGTGTGACCGGATCAAATGTATTTGGCTCTCGGATTAAATATTTAGCCCACCCCGATCAAAAAATTTTAGAAGTTTTGGCGATCTTGTTTCAGCAGTTTTGGCCGATGCAAGCCCAGCCACTGCTGCTCTGTTTTCGATGGTTGCCTGGAGCATTTGGATTAGACGTAATAAACTAAGGGAGAAGCAAAATGTTTGGGGAGTTGGGGAGACGGTGCAGCGAGCTCGTGAACTATTACAGGAATTTTGGGATGTCAAGGATTGCCCAACTCGGTCTCGTGTGATGCGCACAAGGCAGACATGGACGCCACCAGGTGCAGGTTTTTACAAGATTAATTTCGATGGTGCCATCTTTGAAAGTTTTGGAAGAGCAGGTCTGGGGGTGGTGATAAGGGATGTGGAAGGAATGGTCATTGCTGCTCTTAGCCAAAATATTCAGCTCCCCAGCTCTGTAGATTCGGTTGAAGCTTTGGCTGCCTGGCGTGCTATCATTTTGGCTCAGGAGATAAGTCTCACACAAGTGGTAGTGGAGGGTGACTCATTGAAGGTTATCGCAGCCATCAACAGTCCAAAACAGAGTAGGACTCAGTGGGGCCACGTTATAGAAGATATTAAAAAAGCAAGTCTTTGTTTGCAAGCTTGTAGCTTCTGTCATGTTAGTAGGGCTTAATAGTTTAGCCCACTCCCTTGCCATAAGAGCGGTTTTAATTGCTGATACTGATGTGTAGTTAGAAGAATTACCACTAGATTTGGATGATGTTTTTCAGCCTGATTTGTCTTAATAAAATTGACTTACCTTCTTCTCAAAAAAAATAAGAAGGGTTTGAAGAAGGAGCTAATCAGCCCATTAGGCTTATAATGTGCATTAAAAGTGTGTTTGAGAATAGCTTATTTGCCAACTGATTTGTTCATGAATTCCTTACCTCTTTGTTCTAAGGATCATATACTCCACTGTATTAAATTTGAGAGAAACGTTTAATATGTACAGACACAAACATCCTCATTTGTATTATCTCTCCTTTTAATGGATGTATTACAATGTTTCTGTTTGCTTCTTTCACTAGTTTGTCCATTAAATATTTTCCACTACTCATGTCCTTTCTAGAGGAGGGGTGACCTCCCTTACTTCGCCTATTACTTGATTTTTGAGGGTCTTAATTAGGTTAAAAAATAGAATATGTGAATTGCTTGATTTCATAAAGGAAAGATACAAGTGTAGAATTAACATTTACTTTCATTTTATTCTTATGCTAAATTGCAAACTACATCCTAAAGTTTAAGAGTGTTTGAATTTTACAACTTGAAATTTCATAATTTGGATTTTACTCTCTAAAATTCTATTATGTTTGCATTAGTATCCCACATGTTCATATTTTCTATTAAGTGTCATGAAAATTTGTTAGGAATGTTTAATTTGTCCAATAAAATGATGCCACATCATTTTTTAGGCTAAAAAAATTTAAAATGACATGACATAATAAAAATGGTGTTACATCATTTTATTGGATGAACTAAACACTTGTGGCTATTTTACGTGGCACTTAACGGAAAATATGAACGAAGGGATTGCTAATGCAAACGAAATAAAATTTAAGAGGTAAAATTTAAATTCTAAAACTTTAAGGTATAAAATTCAAATATTTCCAAATTTTAGAGGTGTAGTTTGCAATTTAACTTTATCCTTATATATACTTTGAAGGATAAATTGTTTTTACTACTTTATAAGTAAATAAATAAATATTTATTTATTTATTTATTCAAAACTTTACTTTCTTCCTTGATATTATATGAAACTTCTTCATTTGCTCATTTGTCAATAAAACTTCGTTTAACTTACTTGATTAAAACATTTCAAATACATTGGGATTCATTTTAGTTTTAAAAATTTGTTGAAGTGTATTCTTATAATAACCTTGGCTAATTAGTTATGTTTTTTAAGCTATGTAAGACTGAAGGTACGTAGTAGCTAGATAGCTCACATTGCTATTTATCTATAACGTTTCTCTTTATTTGTTGCCAAAATTAAAGTGTTCTCTCTCTTGTAACTTTGTAAGTGTGCAATCCAGAGTTTTGCTACCAAATTTAACTAGTGATTTGTAACATCTGCAATAGCTTGAATTCTCTTTTACCAAAGTCAATAGCTTTCCGACATCAGTTTGTAGTTGCAATTTACATATCTTTTTATAGGGTAGTACTTTTGGTTGAATAAATTGCATTCTAACAATGGGAATATTATTCATACGCGTTATCTCAAAACTATTCTGACAAATACTCCCAAAAAAAAAAAAAAAAACTCTATAAATAGGTAAATTGGCTAGTTTTCATACATTATCTAGTTCTATTGGGAGCAAAATAAGCTCTATCCTCTAAGAGAAGTGCCGATAATGGTATCTTTGAGGTTAATGTCAGAGGTGTCAATTTATTAACCAATAAGTACTATTTCATGAGTTATTAGCGCCACAAATGCCAAAAAACTTTGTATTAGAAGATTGTATGGTTGTGGTTAGGAATGTAGATCCTGAGTTTTATAGAAAAGGTTGTTAAAAACCTTTTACACAATTTAAGCATACGCAAGAATGGCAGGATTAGATCCCTCACAGAGTTGATTACAAAAAATTCCCTCATAACATTACTATTATAAGCTTTTATCTTTTATCGGTCGGCCCAAATATATTGTATGGGAAATTTCCCAACCATTAACCACTCTGGACAATGTAATTAGTTGGTTTCAATTCCAACATGACTAACTCAACACATTTTGTGGCATTAGGTGACAATTCAAAGTTAGACATTTTAAGAAGAGTTATTAGTTTCTTCCAATATCGTTGTACTCTGAACACTTCTTTGCAAAAAAAGTGATTAATTTAATATATTTTTTTATAACAATTTTATCCTTGATTAAATTGGTTTCATTTTATTAATACCACTGTATATGATCATGCCAAAATCAGGATATATTGACCATGTTATTGCCATGTTAAATGGCTTCATGCAAAACTTTGAATAATTTTGTGCCATTTTGGACAATGCCATTAAACATGTAAGTTTCCTATCACAACAGCATCTAAATTTCTTGACTCTGTCCTTGACTTTCCGACAGTTTGTCTAACATGCTAGGATAGCAATGAGTTAAGTTCTTTGGCTTTTTAGACTCATATATACTAACCTAATAGTAAGGGTTTAACTTTTTTTTTCTTTTTCTTTTTTAATTTAGATTTTATTTGGGTTTAAATTTTCTAAATTCGCTAGGGGTTAGTGTTTTACGTGTTAGGTAATTGAAGCTGACCTCATTATATAATTTAATTACTTTAATAATAATTTCATTATTATTTTATGGAAAAAGTTTACGGATATTAGTTTAGAAAATATTTTTAGAAATTTTTTATGGGAATAGAAAAAAGTAACTGATTTTTTTAACAGTTTTTTATATTTTCCATAAAAGTTGTATAAAAAAAAAGTCTAAAACTATCATAAAATAGTCTATTAACAAATACCTTAAAACACCCATTAACCGGACCCTTATTTATTTACACAATATTTAAGAGTTTTTTTTTTTAAGATGAAAAAAAAATTCAGGGTTTTATAAAAAAATAATGTGTGTTTTATTTTTTAAAATATTTTTTATTTTAGTGTAAAAAATATGTGGGTTCGCAACACCAGGTTAAAGAATGAGATTTCAGAACTATCTTTATTCTTCACTCCTCAAAACCAATTTGATTTTGTTTGTATATGATTAAATTTGAGAGAGGAAATTAGTAAAAAAAGATGGGTGATTTTGGTTTGTCACTAATTCACAGGAGAAGAAATTAAGATAACGGCATGTTGAAGGCTTGAAGCAAAAATAAAAAAAAATTATTCATAAAGTATGCATGTAACTTGATTTAACATATGATATTTTCTTATATATAATGTTAGAACATTTGTGAATCATGTTAGGAACATATGTCAATTTAGTATTGGCTAATCCTTTGACAAAATGCATTTTACTTGTAATTGGGTAGATCTAGGATGTGTTTAATACTTCAAGGAATAATGTTTCAAGTTTAAGTGTTAAAGCCATGCAAATATGTCCAAGATTCAAGTGAAGAAGTACTGGTTTTTAAAGCTCGACAGCTAGTATCTATTGAGATTTAAAAAGCTGTTTTCAGCTCGATGCTCGACAGCTCTCGACAGATGACCTATCTATCGAGATTTATGAAAATCAGATTTTCAGTTCTGAATTTCATCCATTCCGTGTATACATGTTTGAGCTTTCTTTTCTCACAACCCTAAACATATATAAGGATTATTTTAAGGGCCGTCACAGCTGATGCAAGGGAGTGCAACTTGATGCAAAGGTTTTTCACAAGCATAATGTGACTGGAGACAATTTGCCCTAGTTCATCTTTCTCTTCAAGAAGCTGCTGCGTTTGTACGCCGTAGAGTTTTGTAACCAAGGAGTTTCGTGATCTTCATCGTGTGGATGAACTGAAGTACTTTGCAGCCAACATCTTTCTCAAGTTGGTGTGTAAGCCGCGTACTGGAATCTGCGCATCGATTGGTTAGTCACGTACTGGGAGCCGTGCATTAAAAGGAGAGATTGTCACTACAGAATAAGTCCAATTGGGTATTGGGGTAAGGGTTCAACTGTAGGTTGGTACAAGGTACTGAGATTTCTTTACTTGTAACCGCTTGTTGTGATAATAGTGGATTCTCGAAAGAGTTGACCTTAAAATCAACCCGTGGGGTTTTTGCCTTGAAAGTTTTCCCCATTCGTAAACAAATCTCCATGTCAACTTTATTTTCTGCTGCATATTAACTTAGTTGGAAATTTGTTTGTACTACTACGCGTATTGCATGTTAATTAACTTAATTAATTCACTTAGCTAATTAATTGGTTAATTTATCACAAGGGTTCAATACATTCTTGGCCTATCATATAACAAAAATATTTACATCAAGTTAATCTTTACATGCCTGAAAATATAGAAGTCAATATATATAAGTTAAAACAAAAAGTATAACAAATAGTAAAAACTAAAGGATTTAACTCCTAACACATGAAATCAAAATTGTCCTTTTTTTCTTAAAAAAAATCATAGTGTTCATATATTTTTTTTTTTTATAAATGAAATATGAAAAAGAAAATAAAGTAGTTTTTTATTAAAAATATTTACTTATTTATTTGTAGGAACATATATCCTAAATGCTTTTTTTTATTTAATTAACATAAGATATAAAGGTAATAAGAAGGAAAAAATAACGCATTGATTAATTTTTTATATGACTTATCTATATATAGAATTACATTTTTTTAATTTGTGTCCAAAACTGATTGATTGATTGTTGTGGCAAGAGAGAGAATGAAAATAGAATATAGTGATTGGCAGGGGCGGAGCCGGGGGGGGGGGGGAGGGGGCAATTGCCTCCCCTGGCCCGCACTAAATACACCTTAACTTATACTTACTACAACCTCCTACCTACTTTATTTTTGGGCAAAAAAGCAGTGCCTATCCAATTAGATAATTGAACATTAATCAAAACTATATCCCTTAATTAACTACTGAGGAATTTCACCTAAACAAAAGCTTTCTTCACTCACACTTCATTAAAAATTTAGCTAATTTAAATGCCACTCTGTTTCTTGGTCTTGGAACAGAGCATAGCTTCTAATTTCTAAATGAACCAAGAGTGCTTTCATGCCCTCAATCCTCCACTAGCATGCCTTGCACAAAAGCTTTGTGTATATCATAAGCTATCACTAGAAGATGAAGTATATTATTCAATTCCTAGACTTTGAAGAAGCTTGTCCTATGGAGATTTAATAAACCAGGCATAGTGGAGTTATAAATGCCCAGGGATGATTTCTAATGGGTTTATTTTTGGTTTGAGTGCTATAGAGTGTAGCCAATATAAAATTATTTGCTTGACTCGGAAGCATAGTTTTGTAATATCATGCATGTAACCAAGTTGCTAGGAATTTGAAGCTAACTATATAATAAATATTATATTATAGATTCACACATTATATTTTGAGCATTTTTTTTTATAAGTAAAAGTTTATTGTTAATAAAATAATTTGAGCATTTTATAAGTCTTCATCAATCAAAATTACATAAAATTGTACATTATTTCATTCATAACACGATTTTTAACTTTGAAAATTGATGCTCATGTGAGCAAAAGTCTTTCACTTTCCCTCTCCTGTGTGTGTTTGTTTCTCCAAAAAAAGTGAGTAAAAGCTAAATAGATAAATACAACAAAATAAATAAACTTTCTTTTCATGAATTTTTTTTTTTTTAAAGCATAATTTCATTAAAATATTATTTAATATTCAAATGAATAAATTTTATTTTTTCAAATTTGTGTCAAATACTATATATTCACAATGTGCATAATTGTGAGTTATTTATAAATTTTGCCCTCCTTAACTTAAATCCTAGCTCTGCCACTAGTGATTGGTGGATTGTTGCGATGAGAGAGAAAGAGAAAGAGAGGAAGAAAAATGACACAAATTTCATAACCAATTTTAACTCAAAATTGTTCATGAGCTTTTAATGGTCAAATGTTGAGTATTTGGCATATAATGATCTCTACGTCCAAAACTGCAAATTGTGTTATTTTATTGTTTCAAAATGTGTATTTTATATTCTTAGTTAAGTAGAATTTAGTGCAACCTAACTCACTTTTAACCTACTAACTAAAGTATACCAAACCCATATTAGTGTCTAATAAGACACATCAAATTAACACTTCTTTTGAATAAAGTAAATAAAATAATGCACAAACAAACACAAAGTGAGTTGGTTCTGAGTAAGAGCACATCGGGAGGTGGTGCTCGATCTGAACTTCGAGAATGCACTTCCCAGTTCATTTGTCTAATAGTGATGCATAATTGGCTTCCATATTACTTTTCATGAATGAATTTTTAGTATATTTATATGGGAAATGCTAATGGATGCCCTTAGAGCATTAATTAATAATTCATTTAAATAAGGTTTTTATGAAAAAAGAAAAAAAGTAATTAATGTTTTGACAATTTTTTTCTTTTTCCCATAAAAGTAGTGTCAAAACTTTCTTAAAATTGATTGTTAACCAGTGCTCTAAGGGCACTCATTAGCATAATCCTATTATATTATATGTCCCCTTCTTCTTTAAGAAAGTTCAAAACATATTTCAAAAATTTTCAATTTCTAATTTTCAGTTTGTCATAAATTTTTTTTTTTATACAATTTATTATAGTGGATAGACGATTCAACTAAACAAAACAAAATTAGACCAAAAAAAAAAAAAAAAACTAAAGGAAAAAAAACATAAAACAACATTTCTTTGAATTATCCTCGAAGTACAATTGTATTTGTACCTGTATTAGTTGTATAGGCTAGAAGTTGACGTGGGACACTGAAACTGAAACTCAGGCCTTGTTTGGTTTGTTTTTTTTCACCACTCAATTTCCATCACTTATCACTCATTACTCATCACTCATCACTTTAAATACTACACCCGTTTGGCACCATCACTTAATTTTCATCACTCAATATTTTTCACACTATTTGTGGGTCCCATGCCTGTTACTCATGGCTTTTTTTTTTTAATTTTTTTTTTTAGTATGGTTCGGTGAGTTTGGGTACTGAAAAAAAAAAAAAAAAAAAACCGAACAGCCAACCAGGAGAAGTTAGGAAAAAAAAAAGTCAAAAGTGGTCAAAAGTTGCGGCTGGATACTGTTTGTGGGTCCTTTATGCGTGTTTAATTACAATATTCCCATTAAGTTATGAGTTATGGAAACTGAAAACAGCCAAAATGTGTTTTCAGTTTCCATAACTCATAACTCAAAAATCAGAGAATTGAGTGATGGAAATAGAGTTATGAAAACAAAGTTATCGTTTGCCAAACAACCTTTTTGTCATGGGTCCCACCATTTTTGAATTATAAGTTATGAAAATTGAGAATTGAGTTATGAAAATTGCTAAACCAAACGCCCCCTCAGTTATCGTGTCGGACTTTGTCTAGACTCTAGACAGAATATTCCTACACCATCTATTTCACCTTAAAAAATTGTTCATACATGTCAGATTGAGATGGATAGCATGGGTTGGTTGGTTGTTAAAAGAACCAAATCCCAAACATCCCCACACGTGGACTTCAATTGTGAAAAGTCAAAATACTAAAGTACACAGTCTATTTCACAAAAGTCTAAGAGTTATTATTTTCATTTTAATCCTTTACATGTTAAAATTTTTTATTTTAATCCATTCATGTGTGATAAATTGATATTATACGATATGTTTCCAAATTTTTAGGGCCGTTTGGTACTATTATTTAAACAATAATTTTCAGTGTTTAAATACAATAACACTTATTTTCACAATATTTTTTAACTCACACGTATTTTCATAACACTTAAATAACGTTACTAAAAATTTCTTACCAAACGGGTTTTTATTTTAAATCTTCAAATTCAATTAAGTTTTTTTCTTTTTCCTTTTATGTTTCAAAATTTTTAATTTTTTTTTTATATAAGATAGAAATTCAAAATTCTACTCTAACCTTAATCTAAAGTATGTATGTGTGTAGAATTTCATCTTAGAGATTTGAATCCTGATTTTTTCCCACACTTTACAAACACTTATATTTGTGAGGTGACTATCACTTCAAGGAGTGCATGGTGGTAAAATTTTTATTTTAAATTTCACATTTGATTTAATTTATTATTTGATCAATTAAGTTTCAAAATTTTCATTTTAATCTTTCATCAAAAATGAAAATTTGAATACTAAAATAAAGAGTAGTGGGGTGGGAAAGTGGAAACATGAGGTACCACAAAGGAAGATGATGAATTGATAATAATTAATATGCATTAACAAAAACTGAATCAAACATAAATAACTAAAATAAAAATCTTGAAACATAAAAAGACAAAAAAAAAAAAAAAAAAAAAACAGAGAATTTGAGAGGTCTTGACTTTGGAGAACTTACTTCTCTTTGTATGCCAAAATTAGGAGGTCTCTTTGGTACATCAACAATAAGAAAGGACATAACCCAATAGATATCGCCATCTATTTGAAGATGTGCAGCATCCTATGATCAATTTCAATCTATTTGTTTTTTCTTTCAATGTAACAGTTCTAATAGTGTGGCTTTTTTTGTTGTTGGTAAGAACAGAAATGTATTTAGATAATAGAGGTAGTACATTAGAGTTGTCCATGAGACACCTGTGAAATGTCTCTAATTACAGGAACTAAAGGGTACTCTCGTGGAATCCCTATACACAAAAAGTCCCAGAAATATTTACATAATACAAAAAATGGACATTCATAATACAGTTCCAAAAGGCTAGCTTGCTCCCTCCCTTTCTTTCACAAGGCCATTTGCTACAGAGTTTGCTTTACAGTATATATGATGTAGATGGACTACCCATTCCTTGCTGAAGAGTATCCTACAATAGAAAAAACTAAATGAAACAATTTAAGAGCCAAAACCCCAGAGGAAGTTAGATATTTAAAAATAAAAGTAAAATCAATAGTAACATTTAAAAGTTTAGTACACATGTCCCTTACAATAATTAAACCATGTCGAACAACTCACAGATAGCAGCACGTTCAGGAACCCAAGTATTGCATATTAATTAGTTTATGTATCTGTTTAAATATATCTTCATGAAATTTTCTAACTTTCACGAAAAAAAAGAAAAAAAGAAAAAAAAAACTTAAAGATTAATATGAAAATCAAATCAAAAAAAAAAAAAAAAAATCAAAACTTTAAAGGGCAAAAGTGCACTTTTTACATTGGAGATGCACCCAATTACGATGAGACCCGCCACACCAATTCCAAATTTGGACTTTCCCTCCACATTTATTTAACCAATCTCACTCGCGCTAACCAATAAACCCTAACTCTCTCTCTCTCTTCTCACTCTTTCTCTCTCTAAAAACCCTATCAATGGCGTCGGAGATTGTAGAAGACGGGTTCGCGTCGACGCGTCTGTTCAACCAAGGCTACTCCTACACATACGACGACGTGATTTTCCTCCCGCACTACATCGACTTCTCCACCGACGCTGTCTCTCTCTCCACCAACCTCACGCGCCGCCTCCCTCTCTACGCTCCGATCGTCTCTTCTCCGATGGACACCGTCACCGAATCCGCCATGGCCGCCGCCGTGGCCTCGCTTGGCGGTATCGGAATCATCCACTCCAACCTCTCCGCCGAGGTCCAAGCCGCCATGGTCCGCTCCGTCAAGTCTCGCCGCGTCCCTTTCCTCTCTTCCCCTACTTTCCTCTCTCCCTCGCACCGCATTTCGTCCCTCGACGACTTCGACGCTTCGTCTCCGTACGTTCTGGTCACCGAATCGGGCTCCCCGAGGTCGAAGTTCGTCGGCTACGTGTCAAAGTCCGATTGGCTGAATCTCGAAGACGAAAGAAAAGGCTCGGAGGTGAAATCGTATATGAAGACTTCGAACGATATCGTTGTTCCGTGGAATCAGAGTTTGGATCAGATTGAATCGTTTTTCAAAGAGAAAGACTCGGATTTGGGGGTTTTGGTGAGGGGAAATGCTGACGTGGCGGCGGAGAGTGAGGTGGTGATGAAGGAGGATGTGGAGAGAGTGAGGGGGAACCCGAGATTGGGGCTGGGGGGAACGGTGGGGCCCGACGGAGGGTGGCGGGTCGGGGCGGCAATCGGGACGAGGGACAGCGATAAGGAGAGATTAGAGGGATTGGTGAAGGAAGGAGTGGACGTGGTGGTGTTGGATAGTTCACAAGGGAACTCAATTTATCAGATTGAGATGATTAAGTATGTGAAGAGAGTGTATCCGGAGCTTGATGTGATTGGGGGGAATGTGGTGACGGCTGCGCAGGCGGAGAATTTGATTAAGGCGGGTGTCGATGGGTTGAGAGTCGGGATGGGGTCTGGGTCTATTTGTACTACGCAGGAGGTTTGCGCTGTTGGGCGCGGGCAGGGCTGAAGCCCTGGCCACCATCGCAGAGAAAAACGTACTAAACTTCGTCTGAAGGAACATCATCTACAGATACGGGATCCCTAGAGTCTTGGTCACAGATAATGGGAAGTAGTTCGACAACAAAGCTTTCAAGGACTTTTGCTCACAATTGGGGATCAAAAACCACTACTCCCCCGCCCACCCTTAGGCCAACAAGCAAGTTGAGGTCACGAACCGATCCTTGCTTAAAATCATCAAGACTCGGCTCGTATGGGCATACAGGACAACAACCAGAACACTTACAGGAGAGACACCGTTTCAATTAGCATACGGAGGCGAGGCAGTTATACCAGCTGAGGTCGGACTCACAAGCTATAGGGTGGGCAACCATGATGAAAGGAGGAACGACAAGGTGATGCATCTACAGCTTGACTTAATGGACGAAGTCAGGGTAGCAGCTAAACAAAGGCTAGCACGATACCAAGACCTCATGGCCAAACACTACAACTCCCGAGTCAGACACAAAGACTTCAAGGTTGGAGACCTCGTCTTGAGGAAGGTAATGGGCATCGCTAGAGATCCCACCCAAGGAAAGCTCGGCCCTAACTAGGAAGGACCCTACAGAATCACGTCATGGCAGAGGAAAGGCACCTATCACCTGGAGACGCTAGACGAACAGAAGTTGTACCATCCATGGAACACCGAGCATCATTGAAAGTACTACCAGTAGATAGCATGAAGAGCGACACTCCTCATTTTCTAATTTATCTTAGTTAATTTTTGCTACAATACTTTTTAAGCCCAAAGGGTAGGTCTTTTTCTTTAAAGAACAATTTTTCTTCGTATGCATGCATTTGTCATAATAAAAGGAATTTATTCAGATATGACTGGCGTATTTATTTATTTCTACATGTTTATTCTATGTGTTTATTCATGATTAAGTCCATAAGTGGACGAGTTCATCCCATGAGGATGAGTTGATATTATTAAGTCCACAAGTGGACGAATTTATGATTAAGTCCATAAGTGGACAAGTTCATCCCATGAGGATGAGTTAATATTATAAAGTCCACAAGTGGACGGATTCATGATTAGGTCCATAAGTGGACGAGTTCATCCCATGAGGATGAATTAATATTATTAAGCCCACAAGTGGACAAATTTATTACTAAGCCCACAAGTGGACGAGTTCACCCCATGAGGAAAAATTCATTACTAAGTCCACAAGTGGACGGATTCATGATTAAGCGCACAAGTGGACGAATTCATCCCATGAGGATGAGTTAATATTATTATAAGGTCCATAAGTAGACGAATTCATTATTAAGTCCACAAATGGACGAGTTCCTCCAATGAGGATGAATTAATATTACCAAGGCCACAAGGTGGACGCATTAAAACTACGCAGTCCATAGGTCGACGAGTTCGTGATTAAGTCCACAAGTGGACGAATTCATTACTAGGTCCACAAATGGATGAGTTCAAGATACCTTAGGGGTTTGTTAAATTATTAAGCCTCCAAGTGGACAGGTTTATTGCAAGAACCCACTAGCAAAAGAGTTCATTGTTAAGACTATTAAGTTTGATGCCTCAATTTATTAAAGACAAGTAGACAAGTTTCTTATTTTGTCCTCAAACAGGACGAGGTCTTTGTCATGGCAGATGGATTCATCTTAAGTCCTCTTGCATACAGGCACAAAGAATGAGCAAACATATATCAATACATAAAGATCAACACATGCTAAAAAGCGACGGATGTAAAAAGTATACCATACATAAAATAAGGTCTTTACAAAAAGGGCCCAAAAACAAAGGGGCATTTAACATCATCTGAAAGTTAAACTAAATATATAATAAGATTATCATTCAAAAAATAAAAAGCTAAGTCAAAGAGGCCGGGGCGTCTTGAGGGTTCTCGTCATTTTTGTCTTGAACGCCTTAAGAAGGAGGGCTCCCAACATTCAGAGGCTCAGTGGACGGGATCGAAGGGGTGATAGGAGGATCCGCGGTAGGTTGGGCGAGGATGACACTATCATCTTTTGTATCAGGCTCCGATTCTGTGGAGTCATCGGTTTCGTCAAGGACAGTGTCACCGGCAAGAGTTGGCGGCAAGGGATCATCTACGGTGACCTTGGATAAATCCAAATAAGGGTAGATGGACTTGACCTATTTTAGGCAATCCTCAAACCCGTCACCATAGTAGACGGTGCAAGAATCAATGAATGGCTGTGAAGCCTTGAATTCCTTCACGGCGTCAGCCCTGGCCGTCTCCACCTGCCCAAGAAGGGCCGTCAGCTCTTTCTCTACCGTCGCCTTAGCTTCTTGCTCCTTCTGCTTTTGATGACCCTCCTCCTCTAGCTTCTCCCTTAGCTCCTTCACCTCCTTATTGAGAGTACGAAGGGCCCCTTTGTACTGCTCCTGCTCGTTGGTCAAAGTCTCGTTGTGCTTGTGCAAACGGGCAATCACCCCTTCTTGGGCAATGCTCCTATCCTGCAGCGCCTTCATGCGGACCAACGCCTACAAACAGAATAACCGTCAGCTATTAAGCAGTGAATAAATAAAAAAAAGAAAGAAAGGAAGAGACGTACCCGGGCAAGGTCAAAAAGGCCTGACGCCCCCAACTCCTCCGTCATTTGCTCAGCACAAAGGTCCACGTCCTTATCCTTGATGATTAACTCAATCACCTCAATGGCGTAGTCCTTGTGAGTAAGGAGACGACAATTAGGTCCCTGAGTGACAAGGCCTAACATCGTCATCAATCCCTTGCCTGCCCCGTGGCTCAGCATGGGAGGAGACGGCTTCTTAGGGAGCTTATCCTCGGAGGTGACAGACACTTTCTTGGGAGGACGGTCATCCTTCCCGTCAGCCTTCCTCTTAGGCGCCCCCTTTTCGACAACCTTAGGGGCTAACGAGGACGCCCCCTCCTTCCCTTTCACCTTCTTTTCCTCTTTTTTCCTGTGCACGGCAGCTGCCATCACTTGCGCCCTCTGCATGGGCCATTGTAGCCCACTCTTCTGGACAGCATACCCAATCCGTCCCCTAAACGAAGAAGTATCTTCCCTTCCAGTTCCTGTTGAAGTCAGGCATGTCTGACACAAGCCTTAACACTTTCTTCCGTGCAGCGAAGTGGTATATTCCTTGGGACGAGACGATGTGTTGAGGTCTGTAGCAATAAAAGAACTCGTCCAATGAAAGCTGACGGTTCCCACCACTCAGATAACCTCTCAAAATCTCAACCTCTATAAAGATCCTCCAAGCATTTGGAGCAATCTGGTTGACGGATAAACCAAGAAAATAAGCCAACTGACCGTGCAACGTCGTCAGTGGCAACCTTAGTCCTGCTGCGAACATAGCGTCGTACATGCCGACATCTGCAGTCTTCCCTGAATAGCACTTCTCGAATTTCCCAGGGAGACGAATTATGATATGGTTAGGGATTTGGTAATTATCCCTCAGATTCTTAAAAATGTTGGCCGTCATCGTCGGTAAGAAGTCATTGACGGTCCACATTTTGGGAAGGATAAACGGACGTGTATGCCCATCCCCAGGGCTTCCTGAACTTCCAACTTCGAGGGTTCTCTAGTCAGCATCACCCTCATCCCCGTCATCCTCTTCTCCCTTATCACCTTCATCCTCACCCTCATCTATCTCTTTCTCACCTCTTTCTCCAACACAACTTTCCACTTTCTCGTCAGGAGAATGGGCTGACGTTTCCCTTTCTAGTGACCAGGAAAGGCCCTCCTCGGGCTCATGACTTGTCTAGAAGACCTCATCGTAGCCCAATCCCTCACGGACTGATGACTACTCACTCGTTGCTTCTCTAGACATCTATTTACCTACAAGCGATGGAGGTATTCTAAGAATGTAAGTTGACGGCCTCTCTAAAAAGAGTTAAACGATCAACTAGAAAAACAAAGGTAAAACACAAGGAAATAAAAAGGTGACTTACCATGTTAGTAGACTGTTCCTTGAGAGGTGACGGCCTAAGCAAAGGAGTAACAGGGTCAACAAGATGACGGGAGCGAAGTTCTCAAAATGACGAGTTCTCTCTCTGAAGATTAACAATGATGAAATAGGAGAAATGAGGAAGGAAGTGGGATATATATAGGATGAAAAATGCACGGAAGACGAAGTGACACCTTTGTCCAGAAACGGGGCCAACTCGCTTATGCCACATGTTCGTGCATTTAATAAAGGCTGCTCGAGGAATCACCCATAAATGCCCTCTCTTTTTTCGAAAAAACAAAATAATAATAATAATAGTAGAAAAGAACTACAGATTGAACAAGAATAAAATTTGACACATTTATTTGAGAAGTTGCATTAGTATTTCATTTCATTATCTCTAAAAAAAAAAAAGAAAAAACTATAAGGCTACGTAGTACATATAAGAAATTTTTTTTCTTGACTATATTAAGAGAGTTTTAAATATTTTAAATAAAAAAATTAAGTTTGAATATATATATATATATATTCAGGAGCCGTTTGGTAAAGTTGTTTGTATTTTTTTGAAATTCGTGTGGGTGAAAAAGTGTGTACAAATGCGTGTAATGTCGTTTAAAAACTGAAAACACGTTTTTAAACTACTATACCAAACGGGGCCTCAACATCCCCTCTCAAACGAAGGGTTTGAATTTGATAGAAGAATAGAAAAAGTAGATTAGAAAAAAGAGATTCTAAAGGCTATGTTTCTAACGATCATATTCTAGCTCAGCTACAAAAACGGTACAATATAGTTAATGTAAACGGTAATGTTTTGGTTCAACGAGGATTCATTTAAGTTGAGTGACGTCGTTTTCATAATTTTGTTAACTAAAGCTGGACGACATCATTTTGATCTTGATTGTCTTCCTCCCAGAGCTTCAGCTTCTAAGTTCCGTTTATAATTAAATGTATTATGTAAAAATGACTTTTCTTGATTATTACAGGGAAAAATGAGTATATCTAATCATAAATCATTTTTATTAATTAATTTGAGCAAAAATAAAGGATGACATAAAACTTATTCGGATAAAATGATTGCTACATGTTTAATCAGTTGCCACACATTTTGTCTATAACTTTGCAAGTTGCATCAAACAATTCTAATATAGTCCAAAATTCCAAGACTATAGTGATTAAAGAAAAAAATTCCAAGACTTGAATTTTCAAAGTCTTTCGAAGTTCCAAAGAATGATCAAAGACTTGTTAAAACGTAAACAAAATTTAAGTTTTCTAATGGTATTTTCCTAAATAAAAAAAAAAAAAAAAAAAAAGACTTCTGATGGTGTCACACGTCTTCAGAGTTGAAGGAATCTAGCGTATCAATGACTTAAAAAATGAATGATATCATTTTCTTCCATAAATTTTTTAAGAGATAAAGCAACTAATTAAACTTTTCTTAGTTGTTACCCCTAAGCCAACTCCCCTAAGTTAGTTGTTATTAAAATGTTAAATATGAATGTATACATATTTAGAAAAAGGTTGTCCATTATATAACAAACAGTAATAACTTAAGGGTATTTATGAAAGAAAATTATTTGCACTCTGACCAAAGTTATCAAAAGATGATTAAAAAGAAATTATTTGCACTTTTCATAGTATTTATCAAATAACAAGAAATATAAGTTTTACATAATGAAAAAAAAAACAAAAAACAAAAAAAAAAAAAAAAAAAAAAACAAAAACAAAAGATTTTGAGCACCGTAGAGGTCCCCTCCTTTCTTTCTTCCCCACATTAGAGATGCACAAAGTAGGAAATGAGCATATGCCTCATGGTTTCATGCACCTAAAAACAATTATATGTTGACCAAGGGCTTTATAACTGAATTGGCATCTCTCCATGTACAAAGTGCTTAGCAACATGTTGTAATTATCTCTAAAACATATATATATATATATATATATTACCATAAAGGGGGAACGGACACCAAGCTAAAGGCAGAAGCATAGTTGCACAGTAATAATATATTGAAAGTATAATGCAGATATAATCAAAGTAATTTAAAACAATAGTAAGGCGGTAGAAACAGCCAAGCAGTATATATGAAAGCATTTAAAACCGTCCGAGATGGCGGTAGAACCGTCCAAGGTGGCGGTAGTAACAAGTAGTATAATGAACTGAAAACTGAAAATACTTGTTATTGAAAATAGAGCAAAACACTTAGCAGCTTCTTTTTCTTTTGAAATCATTTTGATGAGGGCATACAAAGCCTCAGGGTCCTTGCGGATTTCATCCAAAGGAGAACACTTCTTTTTAGGCTTAACAAGTGGTTTATCATTTTTAGCAGATGAGGAGGTAGGTGCATCAGCCAGTTCAGCTTTTTGCAATGGGGTAGTGATTCTTAATGTTGGGGAAGCACTTGGGGAAGGAAAATCTCTGGTAACATTGTTAATGATGGATTGGGTGTGGGGAAACTTATCCCACCACTTAACATACCATCCATGAGTGAGAGTATCACCCTCCTTAACATACTGCCATTTCAGAATCCATGGAACTTTGTATTTCTTGATAAAATGAAGCAATGGAGGGAATTTAGCACCATAGGGATCAACTTTGAACATTTTTGTGAAATATGTAAAGGAATTCATTAATGGCTCTGGGAATATTTCAATAGTTGAGCCAAACTGAGCCCACCAGCGAATGAACTAGATGGGGAAATCAGAATTGAAATCCTTATCAAAATTAACAAACCAAGAATGAGACATATTTTCATTTTGGTGGAGCATAAATTTGAACCAGGCCATGATATAATCATGATATGAATAGGGAATAGGAGATTTTGGCAACCTTCTTGTGGTAGCAGGGTTAGGACCCCACATTTCTTCAGAAATAATGTGATTCAGGAAAACATTGTGATAAATTATCTTGGTAGTATTGACCCTATCAGTTCTTGCTTTAATAGTGATTGAGTTTTCATGGCGCAAAATGTCAGAGTAATATTGCACAGTTTTTCCACCATGTTCAGGGATCCAATGGAATCTTGGGGGAAAGTAACTAGTAGCAAGTGAAAAGGGATCAGTGATAGAAGCCTTATTTAGCTCAATAGAAAACAGGTTTTGAACATATTGTTTTTTAACATACTATGAAGTATTGGAAACCTTGGGATAAACAGTTTTAACAGGCTGGTTAACAGTGGTCAAAGCATAAGGATCATAAGGTGTGGCTAAAACAGAAGAATAATTAGGTTTGGGAATAGTACCTAGAGGGGTGTAACGGTTAACAATCTCCAAAGGAGAAGCATGTTCTTTTTTAACAATTTGACCAGTAGTGGCAGGTGTCTTGTCTTTCGACATTCTACTTGCCATTGTGACACTGTAGAAATTCACGGGTAAGGAAATCAGGGATGGTATTTTGAGATCCTTTAATGTACTCAATATCAAAATCGAAAACACTTAGAATAGCTTTCCATCTAGCAAAAATATGTTTTGAAGCAATATTTTCAACATCTTTTTCAATAGCATATTTAGCACTTTTGCAATCAATACGTAACAAAAACTTTTGGTTTAACAAATCACTTTGAAATTTTGAAATACATAGTACTATAGATAAAATCTCTTTTTTAATAGTACCATAGTTTAACTGTGCATTATTCCAAATTCCAAAATAGAAATGAACAATTTGTTCAGGTGACCCTGGAGAAACTCTTTGTTTCAGAATACCACCATAACCAATGTTAGAGGCATCGGTTTCAACAATTTTGAAAGCACCAACAGTAGGAATACCAAGACAAGGTAATGTCTTAACATGAGATTTGATTTGTTTAACAAGGGAAGTATGAACATCAGACCAAGGAGGAGGATTACTTTTTAACCGATCAAACAAGGGTTTACATTGTTTCCTCATATCCTTTTAGAAGTCAGCAACATAATTTAATGACCCAAGAAATCTTCGGAGTTGTGTTTTATCAGTGATAACATCAGGAAACTTATCAGAAAATTGAATGGCTCTATCAATAGGACGAATTTGTCCTTCAGAGATGTCATAGCCAAGGAAACGAACTTTTGTTTGGAACAATTTTATTTTCTTAGCAGAGACAACAAGACCATTTCTTTTGATAGTATCTAGAAATGAATACAAATGTTTCCAGTGTTCATCAATAGAGCTAGAGTAAACAAGAACATCATCAATATAGACAATGGTGAAATGACTGAAGGAGTTAAAAATATCATTCATAATGTTTTGAAACTCACTCAGGGCATTCTTAAGACCAAATGGCATAACATTCCACTCATAATGTCCAAAAGGAGTGGTAAAAGCAGTTTTGTACCTATCATTTTCACTAATCTGGATTTGCCAGAACCCAGATTTCATGTCAAACTTGGAAAACACCACAGCTTCACTCAACCTATGGACCATGTCATTCTTATTGGGAATAGGATATCTAATCCACTCCAAAACCTTATTCAAGGGTTTGTAGTTAATTACCAACCGAGGGGTCCCTCTTTCAATCTCAGCATTTTTCTAGACATAAAAAGCTGAACAAGACCAAGGAGACTTGCTATTCCTAATCAATTTTTTCTCCAACAAATCATGGATTTCTTTTTTACAAAATTCAACAGTTTCAGCATTCATTTGAATAGGACGAGCTTTAGTGGGAATGTTTTTCTCATCAAAATCTTTTACATATGGCAAGTCAACAATATGTTTCTTTCTATGCCAAAAAGCATTAGGAACATTGGAGCAAACATCATCAATTAACATTTTCTAAAAATTATCAATTTTGGATTGCAACAATTTATCATAAAGTTGTTCAGCAATTTTCTTGTATCTAACTTCTTGTTTAAGGAAGTTAAGATGTTTAACTTTAGCATGAATCAGAGTTAAAGCATCAACATCAATTTCAAACTTTGAAGCAAATTTGTATTTTACTTTCTGTCCAAAAGGATCAATAGTAATTCCATCATACTCAACAAGAAAAGGATACAAAGCATTTATAAATGGCAAACCAAGAATTACTTTATCAGTCATGATTTTAACAAGAATAGAAGGAATCTTGAAACAGACATTATCATGGCAAACATGAGCATTATTCAATTCATATTTGATCTTCATTTGGGAACCATTAGCAGAAACCAATCTTTCAGTTGATTTTTCAAAATATTTTGAAGGAATTGATCCTTCTTGGATACAGTACATATCCACACCAGAATCAATCATAGCAATAAAAGTGAAATGATAATCATGAGAAACAACAATTTTAACTTTTGTAAACCATTTTGGAGGAAGTAGTTTGTTAACAAGATTAAGTTGAGAATTATCAACAATACCTTTATCAGAAAGAAGAGCCTGTTGACTGGATTCATCTCCATCCTTGTGCTCATCTTGTTCATTATCAGATTGTTGTTTATCAATATTTTTATCAATTTTTAACAGTAACAATTCTTGTCTAAGATCATTGTTATCACTTTTAATGTCTTTGAATCCATTTTTTAATTTAGTTATTTCTTGTTTAACAACATTAATTTCATGTTGAAGATCATTAACATTTAATTCTTTGGATTTCTTTTTATTGAATCTTTCCAAAGTTTCTTCAAAACTTATAGTAGATTTTAGTTTTTTTCCAGTTTCATCTTTTGTTAAATTTTTCTTAAACTTATCCAAATATTCTTTTTGTAATTCAGGGTTTTGAATTTGATTTATCAATTGAATTATTAATTTTTCATTCTCTTCACTCTTAGTGAGAGTATTAAAAGATTTCATTACATTACAACAAGAATCTCTACAGCCAATTTTAATATTAGGTGAATCAGAAGAATCATCAGCATATTGATAACAAGAATCAAAAGAAGAAAAAAAATCATCTTCCAAGGAATCAGACAAATTGTTTGATTCAAGGATTCTAATTAATTCTTCTTGCTCTTTATCATCAATGTTTAACATATTAAACTTATTTTGTAACTTACCAGGTTTTTGTTTGCAGTCTTTACTGAAATGTCCAGGTTTTCCACAGTTAAAACATTTACCTTTACCTGATCTTTGTTTATCATATCTTTTAGAAACATTTTTCTATTTATCATTGAAATCATTAGGTTTAACAAAATTGGTTCTGTATTTTTTATATTTTTTATGGCTTGTATCATGTTTTTTACACTTTTGCTTGGAATGAGCAATAGGAGGCAAACCATATTGTTCACAAAAATTACCCATTTCATATTTAGCTTTTCTTTTATTCTTTAACTGGTGTTTTAACAATTTTTCATCATTGCACATATTAATACCAAGTTTTTTAATAGTACTTAAAATATCACCATAAGTAAAATTATCATAATCAATAGAATCATTTTTACCCATTAACTCTTGTTTTACCTTATGAGCAAAGATAGGAGGCAGACCGTCAATAAACTTTTCTTTCCAATAAGGCTTGTGGCAATCTTTCCGAAGCATCACTCTAGAAATAAAAACAGCTTGATACCACCTGTAATCAGACATAGTAGGACATCTCAAATTATTCAAATAATCAGAAACTCAAGATGAAATACTAGATGGAGTACCAACAAAATGTTTGAGAATGGTATAGATCAGGGTATTAACACCATCAGGAATACCACGACCAATACTTTCATCAAAAATAGGCAAACCTTCATCATTCTTTTTAACAGCATGTTTAATAGAATCTCTGGATTCTTCTGTGAGATATGAATCCCAACATCCACGAAGAGTACCAAAAAAAACCAGTAACAAGTAAATTAACAATCTCAGGTTGATCAAGATCATGATTATTTTGATAAGCAATACCAACCATAGACATATGACCCATTTTATTAATGATTTCTTGTTTAGACAAACCATCAATATTCCATTCATAAAGCTTATCAGCAGAAACAGAAAACTGTGTTTGGGAAGATCTTTCTTCAAACTGCATATCAGGAGGAGTGGGTTTCGAATACCAATTTTTTGTAAAAGACATGGGTTTGGGAATTCCAACAAATCTTTTAATTTCTGGTAAATCATCATCAAAAATATTTTTAGCAGAAACAGAAGATATACAGTATCAGAATCTGTATTTTCATCAGAAACAATTTCTTTTTCATTTCTTGAAATAATGCAAGCTGTACTTCTGGAAGTACCCTCAGTTTTAACTTTTAAATCAGAAAGCATTTTTTTAACAATTTCAAGAGTTTTAGATTGAGAAGTTTTAAACATAACTTTTTCTCTTTGACCGGGCAAATCAATCAAAGGCTTCTCAGTTTTAACAGGAACAGATTTTCCCAAAACAGGGTTTTCAACAGAAACAGTTTTTTCAACAATTTTCTCTTCAATACGGTCAAGCTGTTGACCAATAACATGTAAAGATTCATTAGTAAGATTGTTTTGTTTAATAATACTAATGATAGGGGTTTGAGCATCAGCAATTTTGAAAGGGGAGGCCTTCACTTCCGTCTTTTGATTTTGACCATTTTGACAAGTTATCAAAACTGTCTCAAGAGGTGATGACTAGACCTAACAACGGTTTTATCTTCTTTAACAAAATTTGATCTCTTTATGACATATAAATGTTGTTTTGAAACTTCATCTTTTGAAACATAATGGTTTTCAAGAAAATCAAAAAACAAAATATGTTTTTTAATTGATATTATCCTAGCTCATCACTACAAATACCACCCTAATGATAAGGGAGGAAATTTGTACATATTTGAGAGAAAAATATAGCTATCTAGAATCCTACCATTGGATGCAACTTAAATGTGATATATGGTCATAAAGGTGGGTTTCATTCTGAAACTTTTATCTTAATATGTCTTCTTGGATGTTCCTTGTCCCTTTAATAACACCATTTTCCTCTTGAAATAATTGAAATGGGTTTTTGAGATGGGGCATAGTGCATATGGCATTCCACCCTTGGTGGTGGTGAGTTTCATGGTTGGTGTAGTGCATGAGCAAAATGTCTCCTCTTCATTGTTCTTCTTCTTCTTTTTTTTTTTCTTCACCCCCCCCCCCCCCTTGGGTTCTCCATTGTTATAATGAAAAAGTGTAATTTTTTACAAAATTCCTTAGACATTGGCTTGAAATTTAATATATTTACCCACCTAAGGTTAGCTCAATTAAAGTTTTGTAACCACCTCTGTTAAAAACATAACTAAATATGTAATTTTGCTCCACTTTTATGTCTCCCTCTTCCAAAAACACAAAAAAATATAAAAACATAAGAAAAAATAAGATCAAAAAGTGATTGGTGTCTTAGCATTTGCATTACAAGTAACTACCTTCAAACAAGGTCAAGCCTTGATATCTCTAACAATTCAGTTTGTGAGTTGATAGAAAAGACACACGCAGCGAGAGGATACATGAGAAGATTTACGAACAAGAATAAATGTTCAAAAGAGAATTACATCGGCATCTGCGTAAGTTGAATGCCGCCTAATACTACAACGAGGATACTTGACAATTGATTTCGAACCATACCACCTTAGCTTTAAATGTCATCATATAACAATTTGTTAAACCTCATAGACCAATAGACATCACGGAAATGATAATTTCAGTTGGAAATTGAGATTGAAAAGAGTTAATCAAGTTGACCTCTACTCTATCAAACATGTCATCAACTATCAAAATATAGTACTACAATTATTTTCTCTCCCTCGTAGGAGCTGTCTCTCTCGGCGCACGATAGGAGTTCCTGGCTATTGTACGCTTGAGTCATTTATGCTGCATTCGTGAGCTGTGCTCCGAAGTGTAGCCTTATCTACCTTTTTGGTGGGCTGGGCTACCCATCTCAGCGGGTCACGCGCTGCCTGTGTGCTCCGACCTGGAGTGGGTCTCCCGATGCTATAGTGGGTCTGCTCTGCCCTGTTTGTGGGCCATTTTCTTGTGGCCGGCGTTGGCCACTTTTCTACCCCTAAGTGGGGCTAATAGCTACTGTGTTTGGTGGTGCTTTCATTGTCATCCTCAAAGTCTTCAGTTCGACGGCCATTGATACATGCAAGGTAAATCGCTGCTCTTCTGGCCTCGAGCTTTGTTGTTGTGGGTTTTGATTTTTTTAAGCTATTTGGCTGTGTATTGGGTTTCTGTAATAGAAGGGTTGGGCTACTTATTGACTGTGTATTGGGTGTGTATTGGGTGTGTATTGGTTGTATATTGGCTGTGTATTGGGTGTATTGGCTGTGTGTTGGCTAGGTATTGGGTTTCTGTAATGAGAGCTTTAGGATGGAATTGTAGAGGCATTTGCAATGCCTCAACGGTGAGAGCCCTCAAAGCTCAAAATAGAGGTCAAAAGCCAGATATAATTTTTTGTGTGAAATAAAAGCAAATGAAGAACGTATGGAATATGTAAAGAGAAGGGTGGGTTTTAATGAAAAGGTGGTAATAGAGGCGAAGGGTAGAGCAGGGGGATTATGTTTAATGTGGAAAAACAATGTGCAAATTGAAGTGGTGGAGTTTAATAAGTATTTGATTGCGGTTAAGATTTTGGACCCTGGTGGAGACTGGTATTTGGTTGGATTTTATGGTCCCCCTTATGCAGCCAAGAAGAGAAAGGCTTGGGAGAACCTTTGTGCTTTATTGGAGACATTTCAAGAGCCTTGGATTTGCTTCGGGGACTTCAACATTGTTATGGATAGTGAAGAAAAAGATGGGGGAAGAGCTGAGTGTTCTATGTCCCCTAATTTTTTGAAGGACATTCTGTTTGAATTGGGAGCAATTGATTTGGGGTTCTCTGGAAGTAGGTTCACCTGGAGGAAAAAGAGATGGGGAAAAAATGTATTAAGGGAGAGGCTGGACAGGGGTATTTCTAGCATGTCCTGGAGATTAGTTTTTCCAAAATCAACCATTCAACATTTGGGTGCCATAAATTCTGATCACTGCCCTATCCTTTTGGACACTCAGCCAGCTGATCATTACCTTCCTAGGCCATTCAGATTTGAGGCTGCTTGGACAAGGGATACAAAGTGCTTCAGAATTATTGATGAAGCTTGGAAAGAAGAGATGGAGGGCTTAGATTTCTTAAAATTATGCATGAAACAACTAAACACTCAATTGGCGTTAAAGAAGTGGAACAAAGAAGTGTTTGGTCACTGCCAAAGGAGAATAGACGTGCTATTAACCAAAATCCAAGAGATACAAAAGGAGGATTGCACGGAAGAGAACTGTAGAAAGGAAGCACATCTCCAAGCTGAACTGAACGAGTGGCTCCTGAGAAATGAAATTCTCTAGAAACAAAAATCTAGAGAAGTTTGGCTTAAGGAGGGGGACAAGAACTCAAAATTTTTCCATCTATCTACCATCATAAGGAGAAGAAGAAATTCAATAGATGCAGTAAAGAATGATTCTGGGGAATGGATCACAGAAAGAAGGGAGATTCAGAAGCACTTTGTGGAAAAATTCAAGACCTTATTTAATGAAGAGGAAGTGGACTTTCCAGAACATCTGGATAATCTAATCACTCCATGCATCACTGAAGAAGAAAATACGGAGTTATGCAGAATTCCAACTCAATCTGAAATCAAGAAGGAGCTATTCCAGATGCAATCTCTAAAAGCCCCAGGACCTAACGGCTTTCCTGTTTTATTCTACAAAAAATACTGGGCAATTGTGGGGGAGTCCGTTACAAGAGCTGTCACATCTTTCTTTCAAGTAGGGAGAATGCCAGATGAGGTAAATAACTCTTTTATTGTTCTTATTCCTAAATCACAAAGCCCTACGTCATTTAATCACTATAGACCTATTAGTTTATGTAATGTTGTGTATAAAATCATTACTAAACTGTTAGTGTCTAGATTGAGGAATATTTTGCATAAGCTTATCTCCCCCACACAAGCAGCATTTTTTCCAGGAAGATGGATTGCTGAAAACCAAGTTATTGTCCATGAAATGCTACATAGTTTTAAGACAAGAAAAGTAAAATCTGGGTTAATGGCTATCAAAATTGATCTCCAAAAGGCTTATGATAGAGTGAATTGGAATTTCCTCCAAGTAGTACTCAAGAACTTCGGGTTTGATGGAAAATTTGTGAATTGGATACTTGAATGTGTATCAACAGTGTCCTTTGAGTTACTAATAAATGGGCGAAAGACAGGGCAATTTAGACCTAAAAGAGGGTTAAGGCAAGGGGACCCTTTATCTCCTTACTTTTTCATATTATGCCAAGAAGTCCTTTCAAGAATCTTGGAGAAGGATTTTATGGAGAAGAATATTAGTGGGGTTAAGGCCAGTATTGGCAGCACTCCCATCACACATGTAATATACGCGGATGATATTGTTTTATTTTCAAAAGCATGTAGAAGGGAAGCTAATGCCATTAATGAATGCTTGGAAAAATATTGTAGGTGGTCTGGACAAATGCTTAACAGAGCAAAATCAGGGATTATTTTCTCCAAGCTCACCCACCAGCAGACTCGCAGGGGCATAAAGCATATTCTACAGATGAAAAGTCTTAAAACAGACTCTGTTTACTTGGGGGCTCCTTTATTCCTTACCAAGGCTCCAGCAAAGGATTTTAAGTTCTTACAAGAGAGGTTGGAAGCCAAACTGAATGGGTGGAGAAGTAAGACTTTATCATGGGCGAGAAGATCCACCCTAATTAAAACGGTGGCTCAAGCGTTACCTACATACACAATGTCTACTTTTGACATCCCCAAAACTTTGTCTACCTAAGGGAAGTGGAGGGTTGGGATTCAGAAAGAGCAAGGATTTTAATAAAGCTCTTTTGGCTAAGCTTGCTTGGATGATTGCTTCAAATAGGGACAGTTTGTGTATGAACCTTCTGAGAAGCAAATACAAGGTAAGAGAGAATTGGATTCAAAGTGAACCTTCTAAAAATGCTTCCCCAACTTGGAAAGCTATTGAGAAAACCAAACCCCTTATTGCTAAGGGAGCTTGTTACCTTGTTGGAAACGGTGCTTCAATTAGTGTATGGGAGGACCCATGGATTCCATGGCTAGATGGGTTTAAACCAACTCCAAAGGATGACTCAATTCAACGAAACCCTTTGATGGTATCAAACTTGATATCTATTGAGGACCATTGCTGGAATCTACCTCTGCTTAATGAGCTGTTTAACTCTGAGTCAGTTGAAGCTATCAAAAAAATTCATATTCCTTTGAGGAGCAGAGCTGATAAACTTATCTGGGTCTCGAACAGCAAAGGGGCATTTTCTGTGAAATCTGTTTATAAGGCTAACCAAGACCCTCCTTATGGAAGCTCCACAATTCAGTGGCGAAAGATATGGAAGATTAAAGCTCATGACAGAATCAAAATGCTTCTATGGAGAATTGGGTCCAATGTTCTACCAACCAAAAACAACCTGGCATTAAGAATAGGGACATCTGACCCAAACTGTGTGCTTTGTGGTAGTGAACCTGAAACATCAACTCATTTATTCTTTCATTGCCAAGTAGCAAGGGCCATCTGGTTTGGATGTAGTTGGGGCACAAGAACTGACAAAATGAATATTGCATCAAACGAGGACATCCTTAAAGTAGTCTTGAATTTGGATGAGCTGAGTACACTTCAAATGGCAGTCACCATGGAGGCTATCTGGCACCTCAAGAATCAGGTTCGGCATAATGGCAGTGATGTGAACATTACTTTTACCATATGCAATGCAGAAAACAGAGTAAAGGAATATCTTTTGGCTTTGGACCATGAGCATGACAAAGATAGAAGTGAGGAATTAACTTCATGGATGCCCCCTCCAAGAAACTATATAAAACTAAATGTGGATGCTGCTGTCTCACAGGCTTTTACCTCCTTAGCTGTGGTAGAAAGAAATGAGTTTGGTGAGGTGTTAAAAGTATGGACTAAAATCCATGATTTATGCTCTCCTACTCAAGCTGAAGCAGCTGCAATTCAGTGGGCTCTAAACTTGGCTAATGATGAAAATTGGAGCAACATCGTTGTGGAGGGAGATTCAAAAATATGTTTAGATGCCCTGTCCAAAGCTGAAGAACCATCTGATAGGTCCATTTCCTCCATCACTTGGGACACCGCTGTTTTGAGTGTATTTTTTGATAATTGTAAGTTTTGCTGGGTTAAGAGATCTCTGAACTCAGCAGCTCACTCAGCTGCTAAATATGTTGTTGCTCTTAAGGCAGGCTTCTTGTGTAATAACTATGATTTGCCTCCCCCTATCTTGAAAGCTTGTAGGCAAGATTGGGGTACCTTTTGTAGTTCTTCTTAGTTTAATGAATTGGATGGTTATCAAAAAATGTCATCAACTATCAAAGGTTTGCCACTGTAATACACATCCCGTGCCTAAAAAAAAACTGCATTAAATTCAAAGAAATTACATTGCCAAACTATAAATTTAATGACACGAAGATGGGAGTCTCGATGGGACCCACGAAGGGTTTCTTTACTGGCAGACTCAATGGGAGTATGGGACGCACGAAGATGCAAGAGGGAGCCTCTGTGTTGGTGCAAGTTGCTGGGTTTTTGCAAATCTGGGTTGTGAGTTCTGTGCTGATGATGCTTGGGTTTAAGGTTGATTGGAAAGATTTTAGTTCAAGATTTTTATAATTAAAAATTGATGAGCTAAAAATTGATGAAGGAATTCATATGTTTGCTAGATCTGATGATTCTTTTATGGTATTTGTTTGAATCTGTGCATTTGATGCAATGAGTGTAAATACGTGTTTGAAATGCTGAGACATTGAGAAAAATTTGTTACCAACCACCTTTTGATCTTATTTTCTCTTGTATTTTTATGTTGTTTGTGTTTTTGGAGGAGTGAGACATAAAAGTGGAGCAGAATTACATATTTAACCCTATTTTTAACAGAGGTGGGTTACAAAATTTTAATTAAGCTAACCTCAGGTGGGTAAAGTGCCAAATTTCAAACCACATATAGGTAACTTAAATTTCAACCAAACCACAGGTGGGTAATTTGTAATTTGCCCTTATAAATATATTATAAATTATTTTTATAATTTTAAAATAATTAATAAAATTATTTATGACATTATTGGTTCGACCATCCATCTAACCCCCAATCAAATTGAAGAACCGAGAATTACTCCTTCAGGTAGGTACACATGGTAGAGGCGATAATCGACCATCGTCCTAACTAAGGGTGTTTGCGGTATAGTTTTGGGCCATTTTAAGCACCGCACTTTGCAGTGTAGTTTGGCTAAAACCATAACTGCACCGCATCTCAATTTTGCAGTCACATGAGCAGTGTGGTGTACAAAATACGATTTGATCGATTTTTGGATGATTTATTTTTCAAGATGTCATACCCAATTTCTAATTTACTATAAATAATCATGACAATATGATAGTAAGTTTTTTAAAAAAATGTAACTTATGTAACAAAAAAAGTAACCCAAATATATACAAGAAATTTTTTTTTCATGAGATAGATTAACAGTAAACTATAAGTACCACAAATATAGTGTATATATGAAACATATATATATATTAAAATTTTGAACTTTTGATTTTGTGAGAGTGAGAGTGTAAGATGGAAAAGTGAATGGGGTTTTGAACTTTTGATTTTGTATTTAATCAAAATGAAATTGTTTTTAACGTGAAACTGGAATGCACTAACACTATGCTGACTACTTACTTCATATAATATTAAATTATTAATATATATCTAATATAAAATAAACATATATATATGGGTGGTATTGTGCAATTTTTTTATCATAAAACAATACTTTGCATTGCATAATATGATGCGACGCAGTTATTTCATTTTACGGGCAGTTTTGATCGATTTGAATGTGGTGGGTGCAGTTTAGTGAACACCCTGACCCTAACTTGAGGTGGGTTAATACTTATAAAAAAAAACTAGAGGTGGGTTAAGTTTAATTTCCCCATTTAAAAGCTAAAACTATGCTATTGAGTATTAACCTAAAAACCAAAATAAAACTCTACGGTTAACTTTGCCTTATATATATATACACCATTTCCCAAAGCCCTACTTGCTTAGCTCTTAAGCGGCGACAGCTAACCCATTTTCCTTCAAGAACAAGAAGAAGATGGTGAAGTCCTTGAAGCCTAGCAAGGCAGTGGTCCTTCTTTAGGGCCGGTTTGTTGGTCTTAAGGCTGTGATCGTTCACAACTTCGACGATGGCAACCGAAACAGACCCTGTGGTCACTGTTTGGTAGCTGGTCTAGCCAAGTACCCAAAGAAGGTGATCTGCAAGGACTCAACCAAGAAGACCGCCAAGAAGTCTCGCGTCAAGGCCTTCCTCAAGGTCGTGAACTACTCTCACATCATGCCCACTCGCTACACTCTCGATGTCGATCTCTAAGACATTGTCTCTGTCGATGCTCTTCAGTCTAGGGACAAGAAAGTCACTGTAGCTAAGGAGACCAAGGCTAGGTTCGAGGATAGGTTTAAGTCTGGAAAGAATAGGTGGTTCTTTTCTAAGCTCAGGTTTTGAATTTTAAATTTTTTGAGGTTTTACCCTTTTGGATTTTGTAAGCTTTACCCTCATTTTTTAGTTAATAGAGATGTTTTTGTTAATTTTCGGAAATGGGTATTGAGAATTTGAGGTAAAGGTTTGTCTTTTTTATAAAAGTTTTATTGGGTTTGTTTTGGTGTCTCTAAATGGGTAATTACCGGAAAATGTGGCATTTTGGTGTTTGTTGCTAGAAATTTGAGTATTGGGCTAATAGTAATGATATTTGGGATATATTGAAATGGGGTTTGGTTTGGATTCTCTTTATGAGAAATCTGAAATGAGTTTAATATGATACTGTGGATTTTGGTTCTTGCTAGTGGACAATTGAGTATTAAGATGAAAGGTTCTGCAGTTTTGGATTAGGTGTGTTTGTTTTGGTTTCTGTTTATACAGATTCTTTTCATGGTGTTTGAGAGTTGGTTTTGGTTGTGTTGAACCATTTGTTTGTGCATAATGTGTTGGAGGCTTGGAGCATTTATGTTGTCTTAGAAATTAAAGCTATTTATGTTAATTGATCAATAAACTGGATGGAAAGAACAAGGATTGATTTGTTTTTATTGCTTAAAATGTATAACTAGGGATTTCTTGCTGCATTTTTGGGGTATTTTAGAAATGGGTTTTGTGTTCTCATGAATTAATTAATCATGTGACTATGTTAGCCTAAAAAAGTTGGGAATTCTTCTGGAATTACCACATAATATCAGGCTGACTGATTATTTTTGGTTCAAGAAAAGGAGATAGATCAAGAGATGTTCCATAGAAGTTAAAATATTCTTGTCCATGCCATCTTTATATGATGTTTCGAAGATAAGTTTTGATGGGTTGGATGACCAAGTGCATTTTTCCTAGACATTGTACGTGAAATTTGGCTGCCCTATTATTAACTGTATTAGCTGAAAAACTTAGCATTATTCAGTATTCACCAATATATGTGTCATTTTTCCATGCACTAAATGTAGTTGAAGGTAAAATAGGTTTAAGTTTATGTTGCAATGCTTTTGAATGAGGCCTATCAATCCATAATGATTGACTTTAAACTCCACAAAATTTTCCTTTGTTGGATGTGCCTAATTTTCAGTTATTATTTTGAATAAGCAACATTCAGTTATTTGTTCTGTTGCTGATAATTATACAAAGGATCAGCTAATTTTTATCACCAAACCTAGTCACCATAAGAAATGATTTAGCTTTGTTTGTAATTTCTGCAATGAATTGCATTTTTATGACATACATATGCATTGCTCCTTTGAATTCGAGTCTGTCTTGGTCCATATTGATACTTGAGAGAGGATTTGAAAACCCAATAAAATTGGTTTTAGCCTTCATCAGGCTAAAGCTCTATATTTCTCACTTCTTAATCCCTGAAAATTACTGTGTGCTGAATTGGGTTGGACATAAATTAAGTTTCTTGGAGGCAAGAGGTTCAAGTAACTTGGCAAATTTCTCTATCTGGGAATTTTCAGTGCACATATGGAATAATATTAGAGGCTCCTTGCCCATAGTTGATTGGGTAGAAATTGGTTTGTTCTTCAAAAGGCATTCCAAACAACAGCTTTATTGTTTGGCATACAATCAAAAAGGAATTATATATCGGGTCCGGTTTGTGTTCGGTTGCCAGTGGCCACTGGACACGTTGCGATGCGGACACGTGTCCAGTAGCACTAGCCACTGGATACAAGCTCTACCCTTATATATTAAGGACAGGTTGCTGCAATGAAATTATGAAGATACTCATATTATTATGCATTCACTGCGAAGGAGTTATTGAGAGCAGTGATCATCTCTATCGTTTCATGAAGCCAGGAATCGTCCTTTGTGTATTCAAATAATGGACAGATAGGATCATGTGACAGTGAATTTCAATAGTCCATAAAAATGTTTGCTCAGCCAAACTTGTTTAAATGTTTTTGGGGGAGGGGAGCCCTCCTAATCTTTCTTTTTTAATTCCTTCAAATTGGAATTTGGGTGAAGGAAGGAGAAGGGCTCCACTTAGGCAAATTTGCTCATAAGATATCAATTTTATATGATTACTTCTCTCTCCTCTTCTCCCTTTACTTGTCAAAAGGCTAAAATGCAAATAGACTCCTAAAGATTGGGGAATACTAGATTGACCAATTAAATTATGTCATGTCAAATAAATGATGCCAAACCTTAAAAGCTTTATATATATCCGAAATTTTCGTTTTATGTGCTATTTTTTGTTTGTTTTTCTTCTTTAATTTTTTTCGTTTTCCTTTTCTTCGTCTTTTTCTAGATGCACAACCAACAACCTTCTCATTTTCTCAAATCACAATTTTTTGAGCAAACAAACATACTAAAATAACTAAATCCGCATCTCTTTACTCTATCCCCAAGCAAAACTAAAGCAAAATTAAATTCAATCGTTTAAGTAATGTAAATTAGGTTTTGCAATTAAACTTAAATACATGATAGCATGAATCAATGAAACACACACAATATTATGTTTTATGAGGACAATTAAATTCAATACAATTATGTATATGGATTTAATAATAGATAGCTAGAGTGTAACTAAGTTTTATCTTATATCTATAAATTTTCATAAAAAAAACCTTATATCTATAAATTATGTATACAAAAAAGAAAGTTTGGAGGGGAAAAAGAGAGACTAAAATATGATATCCGTCCTTAAGTTTGCATTAAGTTTATTTTTTGTCTTTAAATTTTAAAAGAGTCCATTTTTTGGTCTTTAAATTATTGAAAATCGAAATTTATATAATTTTAGGGATGAAATTGAAAATAACATTCTAGCAAAAATAAAAAAATAAAAAAACCAAAAGAAAAAATTACATTAACTTTTTTTTTTTCTTTTTAATTTTAAAGACCCTATATATAACCATTTTAACTCCCAACACACTAGTTCTTGGCTTCTCCGAGCAGCAGCAGCTGAAAAGAGAAACAAACAAACCCAAACCCATCTCGATGGTGAAGTTCTTGAAACCCAACAAGGCAGTGGTCCTTCTACAGGGCCGATTCGCAGGCCACAAAGGCGTGATCGTCCGCAACTTCGACGATGGCAACCGAGACAGACCCTACGGTCACTGTTTGGTGGCTGGTCTAGCCAAGTACCCAAAGAAGGTGATCCGCAAGGACTCGGCCAAGAAGACCGCCAAGAAGTCTCGCGTCAAGGCCTTCCTCAAGGTCGTGAACTACTCTCACATCATGCCCACTCGCTACACTCTCGATGTCGATCTCAAAGACATTGTCTCTGTCGATGCTCTTCAGTCTAGGGACAAGAAAGTCACTGCTGCTAAGGAGACCAAGGCTAGGTTCGAGGACAGGTTTAAGTCTGGAAAGAATAGGTGGTTCTTTTCTAAGCTCAGGTTTTGATTTTTGTTTTCTGAGAAATGAGATAAATGCTATTTTGTTATAGTTTTGAAGATATCTGAAGTGGGTATTATTGGAAAATGAGGAATTTTGCTGTTTGTTGCTAGAAAAATGAGTATTGGGCTAACATATATGCAGTTTTTGTTATAATTTTAGATGGGTTTATTTTGGTTTCTCATTATTGAGATTTTTGAAATGGGTATTATTGTATAATGTGGTATTTTGCAATTTGTTGCTAGAAATTGAGTGTTGGGCTAATAGCTATAATTTAAATGTGTGTTTTGTTGTCTTTTTATCGAGATAAGATTATTGGAACATGAAGCATTTTGCTGTCAGATGCTAGAAATTTGAGAATTGGACTAATCATTATGTAGTTGGTACAACTCCTTGAGTGCAGTACATTAGATGAAGCATGAATAGTGGCATCTTGAATTTAATTGCAGAATGTAATGTTAATTGTACCTAAGTTTTATCCTTTATAGTTTAAAATGGGATTTTTGGTTATTGTTAGTGGAAAATTGAGTATTGAGTTAAAAGGTTATGGGGAATTCTGTCAACCCTATGATAGGTTTAGGTTGGGTTTTTGAATTGGTCATTTTGTGTTGAAGAACTTTGTGGCTATGAACAATGAACATTAGGACTCTAATCTGAACTTTACAATTTCTTTAGCTCTAGGGTCCTGTGGTTCTGCCTTTGTGGAGCAATTGTAATCCGCTTTATGTTGTCTCAGAAATTAATGCTTTTGTTTATAGGTTGATTGATAAACTGGATGGGAAAAAAAAGGTCCTGTTTGTTTTTTGTTGCTTAAAATGTGTAATTAGGGATTTCTTGCTGCATTTTCCGTGCACTAGGTTTGGGGTTTTGTTGTCATGAACTTTTGTTTTACAAATTTGTGAAAGTAATCATGCAACTGTATTAGCCTAAAAGAGTTGGGCTTCTGCTGGGGTTAATACATAATAGGTTACTTAGCTAATTGGTTATTAGTGGGCAAGAAGAGGAGAATAGAGGGATGGATCTATGCCATCTTCATGATCTTTTGAAGATAAGTTTTGATGGGTTGGATGACCAAGTGTATATTCTTGGACATTGTATGTGAAATTTGATTAGGCAGCCCTATAATTAAATATATTTACTGAAAAACTTAGTTGCTGTTCAACCCCACAAAATTTTCTTTCACTGGATGTGCCTATGTTTTCGGTTATTACTTCTAATAAGTAACATTTAGTTATTTGTTCTGTTTTTGAAACTTATACAAAGAATCTGAAAACCGTAGCTAATTTTTATTAGCAAACCTCGTCATAAAAGAATTAAGCTTTGTAAGACTTGTTTGTGTTGTATAATTATTGCAATGAATTACTTTTCTCTGGCATACATATACGTTGCTCAATTGAATTGGGGCCTGTCTTGGTTTAATTGATACTTTAGAAAGGATTTGAAAACCCTAACAAGCTGTTTTCAGCCTTCATCATTGCAGAAGCTGCATGTACACGTCACAGCAACTGACATGGAGTTTGCTATTTCTTTTATAATTGTACAGTTGTTCACACTTTTCTCTTTTTAGTCCTCGAAAGTGTACATGCTAAATTGGGTTGGAATTGAATTAATTTCTCTGGAGAGCAAAGAGGGTCAAGTAACTTTGACAATTTCTCATTCTGGGGATTTTCAGTGCACTGTAATATGGCATGCTATGAGAGGCAACTTGCACATAGTTGACTGATGGAAGTTCGTTTGTTCCTCAAAAGCCATTCCAAAACACAGATCTATTGTTTGGCATACAATTAAAAATGATTTATAAATCAAGGATGGGTTTGCTGCAACCTGCAATCAGCCTATGCAGGTGATGTATTTGGAAAGGAGCTACTTGCCACCAACAACAAACCCAGCTCCTCCAGTTGTCAGCCAAAACTCAAGCACCAGCAAAACAACAACACCCCCCCCCCCCCCAAAAAAAAAATACTGATGAAGCCAATTACCCACAATAAAAATTCATGAAAAACTCTACTTTCCTCCCCCTCTCTCTACTTCAATCCAAACAGGCCTTAGTGTTACAAAAATCCAAGACTCCCATAACCCACCTGATCTTTTCATTTATGTCCTCAGGATTCATGGTTTTTTATTATTAAAGTTCATAATTTGGCAGCTTGAGAGAGGAGTAATTGTGTCCAACAATTATTATAAAATTGCTCACATCTTATTAGTGTGAAAATAAGTCCAAATTTTAGTTTAAATATGCAATAGAAAATTTATAGTTTAAATTGTGATACAATCATACAACCCAAAAAAAGGGTTACAAAATCACATGGAAGAGATTAACAGAGAAAGTATAGCCTATAGAGGATTACTTGA